>VCRD01002540.1:31023-83039 GCA_006783055.1 Trinorchestia longiramus | reverse complement strand
GCAAATGAAGGTTGAACAAAGTGGGGGTGAGGATGAACCACTGCGGATGAGGAGAGATAAAAGACCTCCCGCCTGTATCACCGACTACGTTACATTTGATGATCGATAGATTATCATTTAGATTTAGATAGATTATCGTAGTTGAGTTACTAGCGAAATGTCAACTCTGTAGTAGTAGATAATACATCTAAAGTATTGTGATCTTAAAATCACGTGGAGATGTGGCATAATGTATAAATTAGTAGTTAGCGTCTCAACGGGGACGCCTAGGCTGGCATGAGGGGTGCCGGTGGAGAAGGCCAGTTGTGACTTGTGGGTTGTGCGCGGCTGCGTCGTGTGTCGATTCCGTATTGGTGTGAGCAAGAAAAGGCTCAGGTGCAGGTTGAATTGCTGGTTGTACGTTGGAAGTAGTCGTTGTCGTGGAGATCTGTACCGGTAGAATATTAGGCTAAGTAGATTCAGTTACTAACACTAATATAGGGATAATTGTCACGTGAATAGAGGTTGTATGTCACGGTTGGAGGTTGTTGAATTCGCATTGTGCACGGTTGGAGGACGTACATCCGTTACGTGAAGCAACGCTGACTGAAGAACAAGCCGAATAGAGGTAAGCGAATTCATATTATATAATACCATAGAGTTGCAACTACTAGTCTTAACAACACAATGTCATCGTTGAAAGAATGTTTATGCGTGTAAATAAATAAATAAACAGAAAACATTCAAATTTTTTATGCTCGATTTAGAGCATAAGTTCATGTAATCAATGATTGGATATGCTGCAAAGATTTTGTTAATAATAGATGTAATGTTAGATACTTTAAATCGTGAATACTCTAGGCTTTCTGGGGCACTGAACCTATAAGCAGAAACGTCAAAAAAAAAAAAATTGTTTCCACTTCAGTAAAAGATCCTTAAAAAAATGGTCTGAGGTTATGTGGTTAATTGTTTCTAACTGCTTACTATCAGCCTCACTATGTAACTCTCTATCAATATATTTGTACATTATATAAATAAATAAGTAAATAATTAGTGTATTTTGACTACTCTTTTCCTCGTACACATGAAGAGGAAAATTTAGATAGCTGAACTCAGTGCGGGGAGAAAAGACAGCAAAAAGATTAGGAACCTCAGCCATACGATAATGAAACCAGCACCAGCAAATTCGAAGTCAAATACATAGTAATTCTTTTTCATTTCTCTAGAAAACCTAAATCCAGGAAATGGGGTGGATATTTTGACCTCAATTCTAACAATTTTAATGGATATTGAGGGAAGTGAGCATTTTTATTTTCATCTATCAAATCAAGATTATTTCAACACATTTTGGTTTAATATACGAAAAAAAGTGCTATTAGCCTTTTTATGTTGTTTTACAGTCCAAATTTGGCCATAAATAGCATTTTGCATCTGACAACCCTGAATCCCAGACTCAATCCAGCCTCAAATCTCAATGTCAAACTCAGTCATCAGGATGCATGGTTGAGGAAGGTTGTGTGCGTGTACACGCTCTGCTAATGGATAATCTGCAATGTATTATTTCAGTTGAAGTTAATTCATTTGCGTTGTGTAGCAGTGTTATTCAGGACTGAATGTTAATAATTGTTGAGCTTTAAACTAGTAAATTTGGTTTGTGCTTGTGTTATTGCTTAGTTTCTTCGTTGATAAGCAGTGCAGGGAGAGATCGGACTCAAGGACTCGAGAATTCTTGGCTTGTGCTTCTGGTGAGCGAACTGTGTGACCAAACACAACTTGTGAATGTGTATACTACACTGTGCTCAATGTACTACATTGTGCTCAATATACACCACTATGCATACTACACTGCATACTATATTGTACTCAATATACTACACTGTGTATACTACACTGTGCTCAATATACTATACTGCATACTACATTGTGTTCAATATACTATACTGTACTCAATATACTACACTGTACATACTACCCTGGGCTCAATATTGTTCTGTAACTTATAGGGCAATTGTGTGGGAAGGCTTTGTTGCTGTGGATGCAGTGAGGGTGTGACTTTGAAGTCCTCACAATTTTAGAAACCATCTTGTACAAAGAGATGAAGTGGTGCATATGGAAAGTAAATGACAACAAGGCACAATTTTTTCAAGTTTTCTTACTAAACAAATTCCTGATGAGGACCTAATTCATGATATTATGTTTTGCTAAAACTGATTCCAAATTTTAGAATTAATTTTGTGGCAATAGGTCATGTAGTTGGCATATTAATATTTTCATTGTGAAATTATCCATTACTGAATTTTGGTTATTGGTTTTAGCTTACCATACCTTTGGTTGTGTGTGTATTGATGTTACTAAACTTAGATGTAAACCTGTAAAAGCTTCTTCAATTTCAGAGGAAGTATTTACAACTTTAGTTCTTGAAATTGATCACCCAAGTATTGGTCTAGCAAGTATTTACTGGTCACTTGAATATAACTGTAGTTTTACCTCCTTATGCCTCACTGCTCAACATTCACTAATTAGGACAGTGAGTTTCAAAATGGGAGAAATTTCTATCTGGGTGTAAATTTGAAGCAACCAGGGCTGGAAATATTTACACTGCTACTAGCAATGAAAAAACCTCATATGTATTTTCTCCCATCTGAGGCTATGTAGTTGTTACTAATAGCTTTCTATCCACTTTCCTATGTAACTCTATCTTTATCAGTATAAATGTATGTTAAAAAAAAAATAAAAAATAAATAGTCACAGTGTGATTTAACTTCTTTTTCCCATGTACATATGAAAGGGAAAACTGGTTGGCTGAACTGATTGCAGGGAGAAAGGACAAAAAAGATTCCACAGATTATGAGATGGTGACACAAACATAGTTTAGTAGTATTTCTTAATTAGAATCATAAAACTGAAATCAGCTAGGTCAGAATATGAGGCTTCAAAAACAATTTTTATCTTTGAGGATATGTTGTCAGTGAATTTTAAGCAATTTAGTTAGCACATGTCAAAAAGTTCAGCATTTTTCCTCAGTTATGCAAACTGTTAAGTGTAATGCCTTACAAAAAATTTCTAGCTTGATTTGATTTGATCTGATCTTGATGACTCAGCACAGTGTTGTAGTAGCTGGTAGTCACATCTGATGAGACAGAGGCTCTTCTTCTTTCACATCCCTTGCAGAAACTGAGGATGTACTTGAATGATGTTGGATTTGACATCACTGCTAGTCTTTCTAGCAGTCAATTCAATGATTTTATGTCAACTCAGTGTTCTAGCAGTCAATTCAATAATTCTAGCTGTCAACTCAGTGTTTTAGCAGTCAATTTAATGATTCTAGGTGTCAACTCTGTGTTCTAGAAGTCAATTTAATGGTTCCAGCTGTCAATGCAGTGTTCTAGCAGTCAATTTAATGATTGTAGCTGTCAACTCTGTGTTTGTTCTTGAGTTTTGTTTGTAGAATAACCTTGTATGTGTTTCCTATATGTGTTCTAGTAATTTATAGAAGACTTACAGAATTGTTAACTAGTATATATGCTCTGCTATCTCCTTTGGCTCAGAGACAGTGTAAGGATTTTGGTACTTGATTATGAGTATAATTTTTACTTCACTTTGAGAAGAGATTACACTGATGATACTGTGAGGAAGGGATTCATAATGTCACACATGCCTGAACACTACTTATGTTGTCATACATGCCTGAACACTGTACTCATGTTGTCATACATGCCTAAACACTGTACGCATGCTGTCATGCATGCCTGAACACTGTACTCATGTTGTCATGCTGAAGACTGATTGCTGTGCTGCAACTAGAGTGTAAGGTTGTCTAGAGTTTGCATAGCTTCACCTGGGCAGCACTGTGGGCTCTGCCATGTGTATCTCACCTGTTGAAGCTCTTGTGTTAGCATTATAAGCAACATTCAAGTTGAAATGTTTTAATATGCAATGTTTTAGTTTTTTTCTCATTTTTGGTTTAAGATTTGTATTGATAACAGAACTGAGCATTAGTTACTGAAATTTTTACAACTTGTTATACTTTACTTATCTTGTATTGATTTTGAAGAAATCACCTAGGGTAAGACTGATATTAACTTTTAAATGTCATGGTAAAATTTAATTTTAAAATCGACTTGAATTCATCTCAATTTCAGAGATCAGCTTTTTACTGAAACGATTTAGTGAACTCAGAGGTGTAAAAACCTTGTGAAAGTTACAGTGCATTAGTTTAAGTGCCTTAGAAACAAGTGTCTTGATTCTTAAGTGTTTCGTCCGCTTAATATTTAAAGATAGCGAGAACGGTAAAGATCCAACCTAGGAAGAGCTTTTTATGAGAAGTCCAGTTGCATGATAACTGGTGAAAATGTTCCCCAATAACGGCACCATGAACCATTCGTTTAACAACATTTCGAACCCGTCGACCCCCACACCGCCTCCCTCGACTGGCTTCACTATCGGCGATGGGTCGTGGGAGCTGCGGATCTACGTGACGGACCTACAGAGGGAGCGAGTACTCAGGGTCAAGAGTGACCTACACATCGGGGGGGTCATGCTCAGACTCGTCGAGGACCTTGGTGAGTACACACGGGCACTCAATCCCTTTTTAATGCTAGGTAACTTGAAAGAATGTATTTGTGTGTATAAACGCACTCGTAAAGCTTCAAAATTTAATGTATTTTTAACTTGACGGTGGACAAAGGTGGCAAGTAGTTAACGACAAAGGCGTTTGTGATGTTAGGGTATCATACTTTATGTAGTTCCTCGAGTGGTGCCTTACAATGGTCTGAAATATAAGGAAGTGTTTCCGTTGTATTTAATCGAGAAGGTTGTTGGTATAAAGGAAATCCCAGGCAGGACTTTGCCTGTAATACCTGCGAAGTGAATGGAAAATGCTTCTCTCTAAAGGCAAAATTGCATTGCAAAATCAGAAAGCTGCATGCGGTGCAGCTCTACCTATCGCTCTCTCTATAAACGAAGGAGATGGTAATGTACGAACCAGAAATAACGGCCAAAAACTAATACTGAGAAACTTTAAAACATCCCAAGCTATGACCTTCTTTCCCTTTAAAATTGCCGCAACTTGGAACCAGGTGCCCGAAAACATCGTTTCTGCAGGCACTGTGAATGCATTCAAAAGTCGTCTTGACAAATATTGGAACACGAACAGTATTATAACATGCTGATTCTATGTCCCTAACTCCCAGGGCCAGTGTATGATTGAGATAAATGCGCGTGACTGAAATGCTTGTGCGTGAGTGAAGTTCGTGTTTATGACTGAATTGACTTACGGGATTAAGATGTACGTGCATGATTGATGCCCTTACTTTAGACGGCATTGGACTTGGTATTAACCCAAGAATGGGCCAATCCGTTCGTTTCTATTGCCTTATTCTATTTTAAACTTGAGAGCGGTCGTTGTGGGACCATATAATAAGGTCATTGCTCCAATTGTAGTACAGGAAATCAATAAGAAATACGTTTTACTTTCCTTTCAAATAAAGTCTTCTAAATTGTTCAAGCCGTCAAAAGGATTACTGGCGATCACTGTTATTCTTTGCTGGTGGGAATTTATTCTCGGACTTGAATATTTGTGTGCATTTGATGAAGTGTGAACTCTGGACTTGAGGAGGAGGAGGAGAGGAGGGCTGGAGGACATCATGACGATGCATACGTTGGCTAAACTTGTATCTGGAGAGGAATAAATGGAATGATTCACTTACTCGAGTAGATTGAGCAGTTCCTCTGGTGCATCATTGACACAGAGGTCCCTTGTAACTGTCCCTCATGTAGGCAGGAGGATTAGGCGGTGTACTGATTCTACCTGTCTTTGTTCATTGGTTAAGTTTGGGAAATTGGCTCTCATCAGTGGTAACCCTAGCTACTCACTACACGATCAGCATCACCTTTTGCAGGAGGTTTTGTATCATAAATTTGTAGGTAGGTAGGAATTGTGTTATTTTTCCTTGTCTTCTCGGTTGTGAGGGAGGGCGGCGTTGCTCAAGCCAGATCTTGTGTTCTCTTGTCTGCCTAACTATTCGCCACTTTGCAGAGCTGCCTCCCAATACTGTACTTAAACTTCTATGATTTATAACACAATGTTTTGTGTACATATTTTATTATTCGTTTTTCGTAAAAGAATAACGCTGCACTCCTAGTGGCGAAGTATTATGAGCAAGCAAATAAGGGTTCTTCCTCATTTTTAATATTACGCCAGTGTCCCTTATACCCTTGAAGCTCATGATGTCAAAGGGAGGTGTTGCAAGATATTGACTGTAGTGATGATAATAATAATAAAGGGTGAGACATCTGACAACGCAGTTTGCCCGTTGCGTGTCTTGAAATTGTGTCATTTGAAGAGACGCTCGCTGTTTTGCATCCCCTGCATGTCCGGCTCTGCTTGGCGAGATCATTGAAAACAAAACAAACATTAACAAACGTACAAGCCCTATTCAAATTGGTGCGATTGAATAATAAATTTTGTAATATTCTGGAGCACGGTTATATTTGTTTACTTGGGCTCATACTTAGTGTTATTATAAATACTTGCTTCATGAATTGAACAAGTTTGCTTCTACTTTTCGCGACCACTTTTCTGTTTTAATTATTTGATATGTGTGCCAAGCTCAAGTTTAGAATTCTGGCTTTACTTCTGTTGTTTGTTTGGGTGGAACAATCAAATTCAATTGTCGGTCAAATAGTATCTCTTTTGAGTCCTCAATCATTTGAATACTCTTATTTGTAGACGTACTCCCGGTTGCCTCTTACTCGTGCTCCAATTTCTTTATTTCGTATATCTCATCGTTCAATTAACTGCCGTGCAAGGATGAATGTGTTCATATGTGCTGTTATTGATACATTTTGGTTTTCTATACGACTTCTGCCTTACATTTATGAGACTTTTAATGTCCTAAGAAAGCCATAGAAGGGTGTTCGTTTGCTTCAGTCGCTGTTTACATTTTTTCTTAAAGTATCATGAAAAACTGCCCGAATGATTTTGGTTTCTCATATTTTCTTGTAGAAAACTGGCAAATTACTCTTACAGTAGCTTGAAGTCGACTGAAGTTGACGTTTTATTGTGGTGCTCGAGTGTTAGGAGCATCAAATTGTAGCGTGAGGTCAATGGTGTGGTGATCTCCTATCTTGTGCATAACCTCTATGCTCTTTATTCTCAAGTAGGGCTTGTGATAATGAGGTCTAGAATATTGTTTCCAGGTCGGCTTCATTAAAAACGTGTATGCGAAGTCTGTATTTAGTAGATTAATTAAGAGGCTTATTTGTAGGTGCGCAGTATTGCCTAGAAATCTAGAGTGTGGGTGGTCTTAAGGACTAGCAAGTAACCATCAATAAATAAGTGCTTCATGAGGACTATTGGGAATTTTCCCATCTAAATTTAGAACTCATCAGTTGTTACACTGGGGGGTCCCTATAAATGAGTATTATTAATTTGTTCTTTGCTATCGAATATTGTGAGATGTCGTAGCACGATTTTCTCTACTTTTCACTTAGTTTTAAGACGTAGCTGTAATTTTTTACCTAGAATTATTGAACCTCTTAATGGTCGGTGGTTTACAGTTTGTCCGTCTCCTCTCAGTGAAACTGTCTGTGGGAGATGTCTTGCATTTAGCTCTAACTACATTTTGTTGAGAGCGATAACATCGTGTGATAAGGTTAACGAAATGTCTTGCATTTCTTACACTTCTGGTAGGATGCTATGTACGTTACGGACTAGTTTTCGTAAGTGTTCAGTGTTTTGATCGGTATGTTTGTTCCCAGCTTGTTGACGAGACGAGTTCGTCGTTTTGTTAATTGACCAGTTCGGGTAATTGATTTTTAATTATTTTTTCATCACAGTTTGCTTCTGAAGGTTGTCCTTCATCCGCGTGTGATGGAGTTCTCGATGCATTCATTTTTTGAGGTGTTGCCGGTGTGGCTGTACGATGTTGTGTTTAGTTCATGCTAGAAATGTTGTGTGGCTGTCGAGAGTTTTGTACCTCTGAAGGTATTTTTTTATTGCCTTGCCGGAGTTGTTCGCTATAGACATGCATCCACGTTGTGCTGTCGTGTCTGGAGCACTGCTAGTTACCTGGTACAATACAGAGAGTTACTTGTGTTTTGTGATCGCATAGAAGTTGTTAGTGGAGGACAAATTATTAAGGCCCGTTGGTATGGAGTAGCTTTGATGCTGCAACTAAAGTATCAAAATTCCTGTGTGCCTTCCAACATAAGCTGCGTTCTAGCCCTGCTGATATATTTGACAAGCACTAAATTTGGCCTAACATGGAAATTTATATTTCCCATGTTGAGCTTCGGCGGTCTTCTTAGCGACCTTGCAGGCCTAATACATTTTTTCTGGACGTGTTGCATGCATCCCACGCTTTGTTGCTCAACTGCTCTCTATCGCAAGAAGTGTTCTGCCTAAAACTAACGACAGCAGTTCACAGATCTCGCAAGCTTAACAATTATGGAGAGTTGCAGAAAGAAAGTTTATTGTATTTTGCATGTGAAGGAAAGATTTTGATCGAGATGAGATGCGATAGAACCGAAAGTTTTGAAAGCTTTGGGAATTTAGGTATCCTGAACTGATTTGATGGACACTAGACAGACTATCGAAAAAAGTCCGAGAATCCATAAGTATCGTAAAATGCTGATATATGTTCAACCCATTGAGGACCAAGTTACGTAGTGACTAAATGAAATAACACTTAAATTACCTCTCATGTGCTATACAGAAAACACTTGATTTCAAATATACCTTAGGAACAGCAGTGGTCCATATAGAGTTGTCATCCAGGTGGTAGGACGAGACAGTTGGTTGTGAAGGTCTTCCGAGGTCACAGGCTTGTCAGATCGCTTGTGCTACATTCCAGTCGAGGGCAGACCACATTACCTGGAGCGTCTTGGTCACGCTTGTAGCTGATGGCTTACGCTCGTCCTTGTAACACAGCCTTACTCGCAACTGGACACCTCGAAGTACGAGTTACAGTTCTAACTCACATACAGAATGTAGTTTTAGGTCGTTTGCTAGGTCATAGAAAAAGTACATCTCGTGCCGAGCCACAACGTACTTTCCCTCAAACAAAGAGTTGTGCACCTGCTGCTCTTAATAAGTCATTAGGATCGTGAGCCTAACTCTAATCGAAAGTTTCATGAGCGAAGCCATTTGTATGCCGATTGAGAAATGTTGAGGGCTCGTATCCAGTTATTCTTTAATGTATAGTGTAACAGTCGTCAAAATTTCAAGGAAATTATTGAGGCTGTAATAATTGTATTTTGAGTCGTGCAACTAAGTAGGACCAATATGAGGGATATTTCATTGAATGGTGTAGCGCTGTCGCTGTACTTTGCCTCGTTCCGTGTTGGTCATTTGAAGCTCGCATTACCTGTGTAATGAATTAAGCGTTCATTCAGTGTAAGATGATTGTGTGTTGAGTAGAGGAGTTGTGTTCGCGTCCAGTGAGCGTGTCTTCGGCCTGCTGCACAATGTTAGTTATGTATAGAATAGAAAATAACAGGAGTTAGACGTTTGATACATTCTAGGGTTGCCACCCAAGTCCCATGCCGTCAAACGTAAAGGCATCAATCACGCGCATGCACCTCAATCACGCGCATGTACCTCAATCACACGCATGCATCTCAATCACGCGCATGTACCCCAACCACGCATATGCACTTAATCACACACACACACACATTTCAGTCACGCACTTGCACTGCAATCTTATATAGGCCCAGGAGTTCAGAAGGATATGGAATCAGTACTTTATATAACTGGCGGGCCTCCTTATCCAATATTTGTAGAGACGATTTATGAATGCGTTTTGAATGCGTTCTTATAGCGTATTTTCGCCGTTATTAGAAAGCATTTGACATTTACTTCATACTTGGAATTACATTTGAAGAATACATTGAATCCACATTTGAAGAATATAATTGAGTAGATTTTTTATTTTGGTATTGTGACATATTTGTAATGAAACTGGACCTCATACTACAAGATCTTAATACAGCGTACGTGAGGCTCCGTCTCGTAGCTATATCACACTGCAAGCCGCCACCTTGTGACGGCACAAGCAGCGGCCGAGTTCACTCTACAGGACCACACGAGAACACAACTCGAGGTTCTCCTGGCCTGGGCCTGCACTCGGGAGTCGTTCAGTCCATATCAAAATCTTCTCCAGTCAAGAAATGTACGCACAGTCCTACATCACAGAGTATAACGAAGTCACCAACCGTCCTGCCTACGAATAGGATGTGCGCAACCACTGAGGCTACATAGCCGAACTCTACACGATGTGAAGAACTCTCTACTCGTGCTCAAACCCACTTCACGCATTCAAACTTGACGCACTCTCAAGTTCTCTATGTACGTCCCTTTACGTTCGGGTTCTTCAGAGGAAAGACGTCGGTGCATCAGTACTCAACGTCATGAGGAGGACAAGAGCAACGAAGAAAGAAGAGGCTATAATCCATAGAATACTCTAACACAACTTCGTAAAACTCATCCCTGTTTATTTTGCCTTTTTTACTAGTGGGGATCATTGCGATAATTTTTATTACATTACCTCCTCTCTCCACGTCTTCGAGATGGGTCCTTATTACCGCAGTCTTTCTAACTGCACTGCATATTCCGTCTGAAGACTGCTACTGGTTTGTGTACTTGGAGGTTAACTAATATGTGATTCAAACTAAAATTCATCAGCTACTCAATGGGTTCTTATGAAATTGTATTAACTAGCTTGTCATTAGTTTTTCGCGAATCATGGTCAGAGAAAGTGTTGAGTGCTGTATTTTGGACTGGAAATTCAATGAAAATAATGGTAAGGAATTTTGTTTGGTGCATACATGTTTCTCGGGGGTTTCAGTTTTTTTGAATTTTTATCATATCTTCAAAAAATTTGGTTAGAAGCATTATTTACAAGATCGTACATTTGTCTAAGATAGCGAATTCATTGAGAGTGCGTTTGCAGCGAAGTGATCTGCGATAAGCTGTGTTTGGCCACTCATATCACATGACGGACTCAAAATAATCAGTATTTGCCAGCGTGGCTGCTATTGATTGCGCTCTCACTCTCCAGACTGTTTATTTCCGTTTACTGCTTATTAGAATAGAATCTGGTAAGAGTTATTTTTTATCATTTAATTCTTTATACATTAGTTTTTCGTCTAGTTTTTAAATAATTTCCCCAGATAACGAGGTAAAGATGCTTGATACAGTGGCACACCTGAACAATTGCCGAGAAATTGGGCCTAACTTGCTTGAGGTTATTTACTTTTCTGGTTGAGGTTTACGACACTGACTGAGAACTGCAGAGCCTGTCCGAGTGCTGGCACACGTAGCAAGTGTTGCGCACAACGCATGGAGGATGTGTTGCGGGGCGTGTGGTGCAGTTGGTTAGCAACACAGAGGTGTTGTGGGCTGCAAGACTTGTGGTATCAAGTGCATGAACGTGTCTCAGATGTCAACACTTGCATAGGTCACCGACAGTACCGGCCTGCGTACATTTTTGCACTTTCGTGTTTCCATGTGTTCTGCGTAATTGTTTCCGTACATCTATTCTGTGGAAAACTCTCCTATGTATTACTAAAGAAAAATTATTATGATTATTAACTGAAATTAAAACGAGTATTATAAGCATTGTTTTGTGGATACCAAAGACGCTGGATCGCTCTAAATACTCAATTTTTTTCGTTATTAACTTTCTTCTCTTACACGGCCATGTTATCTGTAGATACGATACAGAATGGAAGTTCTGTATATATTCATGAAAAATATTCAGATTTTGATTGTACCACGGGTAAAACTGAAAAATGTATTTTGTTTTATATATCCCTAATTTTATCACTTTTAACCCTTTCACCCCGGATGGCACACATGTACCACACATAAATGTACTCCTGGATGAAAGGGTTAAACTAAGAAATAACAACGAGTACTATCTGGGCCATGTTAGTGGTAGATAAGGTATACAGTGGAAGTTCTGTATATATTAATGAAAAATATTCAGTTGAAGAACAATAATTTGTTGCAAATCTATAATACATTCATCCTTATTGTAATTTCAAACCAGGAAAATCTAAATCGTGGAACTTTCACGGGAACTGTCTAGTTAATAGTATGGGAAAACACTTTCTAGAGACGTCCACAGGAAAGGAATATTTTTAGAATATAAAACTATATTCAGGGAAGAAAAGAGGCCACGTTTAAACAGTTTCTCGAACGTTACCAGGGCAATAAAACAATTTTTTTTGGAAAAAAGAGGACGCGTTGTCGTCGAAATGAGAATGGAACTAGAAGAAATTTACGCTAATGACACTGACACTAGTTGCGATGTATTATGAAGCACTGTCGTGAGTTTAGTTTAGGGCCAGAGGACGAAATAAGTAGTTCCCCGCCAATAGGCTTGGGCCCACTAGGGTTCCCCAATTGGGGTACATGAACCCATAGGGGGTGCGTGAGTGTATCCCAAGTCTGTGTAGTTACAGTTCTTTTTACATTACAATTGCTCTTTTTACAATTGCTCTTTATTGAAATACTACTAAACAGTTCCCTTGGAAATTTTATGATTTAGATTTTAATAATTTGAAACTATAAGGATGAATTCTACTACTACTTTTTTTACTATATATACCGTATGTCCCACAAAAACCCGAACCGAGTATTTATTTTCCCGTATCAGTAATACCATCATTCGACTTATTGTATGCTCTTTTTTATAGATTAATTTTGAGGGATAATTTTGCTAGAAATTATATGCTTATGGTATTCTTATGATGGTATTACTGATACGGGACATACGGGTTCGGGTTTTTGTGGGACATACGGTGTATATATATATATATATATATATATATATATATATATATATATATTTATATAATAGACAATGTATCTCCATCTCTCTCTTTCTCTGTGTGTGTGTCCGTTCCATTACTTCCTATATATTAGTGAAGAAAAATTATTGAACTGAAATCAGAACAGGTACGCATGTATTCCAAGCATTGTATTGGGGATACTAAGGCACCGGATCACTATAAAATACTCTATATTTTCCGTTTTTAGCTTTCTTTTACACGGCCATGTTATCGGTAGATAAGATACTTAACCCAAGTTCTTCATATATTCATAACAAATATTCATTTAAAACACAATAATTCGTCGAAAATCGTTTATACATTCGTCTTCATTATAATTTTGATAGGAGAAAATTCGGCAGGATATACATGTATTGTAAGCATTGTATTGTGGATACCAAAGGCATATTACATGTATTTTATAAAATAAAATACATTGCAATGTGGAAACTCCTTCGCAAAGCCTGCGTCCACTGGCAAATCAAACGAAAAAATTCAGTACAAAACACGTGAATTTTTGCGTGTGGATGTGCTAGTATATTAAAGATTTACGACGAATTATTGTTTGAATTGAATATTTTTCATGAATATGTACAAAACTTACATTCTGTGTCTTATTTACCGATAACACTGGTCTAGATCAGGGGTTCCCAACCTTTCTTTGACCCTGTCCTCCTTCAGTATTTCGACAAATGAGCATGTACCCCTGAATTTTAATATATTTGAAAAAAATATATTCACTAATTTGTATGCATAAATATTCTGAAATAAATAAAATGTAAACATATTTTTCCTTCCTATTGCTAACACGAAATGTGCCCTTAGAGGCACATGTATCCCAGGTTAAGAACTCTTGGTCTAGATAGTACCTGTTGAAATTCCTTGGTTTGAAAGTGATAAAATCAAGGATCTATAAATAAAATTATGTTCTTCGCATATACACGTGGTACTATCAGTACTTGAATATTTTTTATGAGTGTATACAGAACTTCCATTCTGTATCTTATCTACCGATAACGTGGCGTGTAAGGAAAAAAAACGAATAACGGAAAAAAATCGCATGTTTAAAGTAATTCTTTGGCATCCATAATACAGTACTTATAATACAGGTATACCTGTTCTGATTTTAGTTCAATAATTTTTGTACAGTGATAGAAAGTAATGAAACCGACATACATACGCAGAGAGGGAGATACTGTCTATTATGTAAGTGGATTGTGTGTCGTACCACATCATTGTGTCTGAGTGGTCTGTGAGTGCCAGCTATTCCAGTATGATTGTACATTCTACTCATTCGTGTGAGAGTAGTCCTCGCTTTCACTGTAACAGTTGTGTTTTAGTGTGAGCGATAAGCATGGCAGCGCTGCGTGGCTCATTCTGAGGCAAGGGAGTTCTTGTTCTGTTGATTGAAATTGATGTACTTGTTTTCGTACAGCGATTTCAAATGCATGTCAAATGCACGGAAAATCCTAGAATAAAATACCCAGCTCAAATTTGATGAGGTAAAGCATCATATTTGGAGTAACTGTGAGGATCACATCTGTGTATGAATCTGTCTTAATGTGGGAGTAAGAGGCATGACTAAATATCTGGACCCTGTAAAAAAATGAGCGGTTCAGACTTATTCAAAAGATGTTCTTCGAAGGATATCTACACTGCGGATATTCGTGCGTTTTACGTGAGCTGAGTGAGTGAATACAAGAAGAGTCTTATTTGTAAACTAGAGTAATTCGTATTTTTATACGTGGACTTCTGGAAACATTTCTCTCAGGCATCGAAGTAGCGAAGTAAATTGCATCTATAGCTTCATAAATTGTTTTGTATGTTTAGGATTTGAAACACATGTATAGAATAGAACATGACAGGAATGAGCTGTTCGGTCCATTGTTCGGTTGCTACACAAGTCCCATGCCATCAAACGTAAAGGCATCGATCACGCGCAGACGTTTCGGTCACGTGCATACACCTCAGTCACACACGGCATTTCAGTCACGTGCATGCACCTCAGTCACACACGGCATTTCAGTTACGTGCATGCACCTCAGTCACACACGGCATTTCAGTCACGTGCATGCACCTCAGTCACACACGACATATTAGTCAAGCACATGTACTGCAATCATACACAGTTTCCAGCAGTCAATGATATGAAATCAGTATTTCATAAACTGTGGTTTCCTTATCCGTCTTCAGCATATGTTCGTAGATATTTTGTTAAAATCTTAAGAGGTAATCAATTTTTTCTACAAGTGTTTTATTTCTAATGGATAGTAAGAAAAAACGTGCTTTTATCGTAATTAATTAGAATTAATGTTTCTCTATTGTCGTCCCTTTTACTTAAAATGATGACATATTTTATTATTAACGTATGGAATTTCATTTTTTGATTACGGTTATTATAAGAAAAATAAGTATTTGTAGGGTATCAGTTAGCCCATAACACGTTGATGTATTTGAGTTGAAAGATTTTGCATTGTTCGTAAAATCTTACGAAGATAGTGGTGTTAGTCTAAGTAAGATTTCTTTCAGCGGTTTTGTGAAAGAAGCCATTTCCTACAAACACAACTTTATTAGCCTCTCAGTGTAATAAATGTTGATGCAACTATTGTTACCAGCTGAGGAGCAGCCTTATCTCTAGTTAACTGTTCCATAGAGTTGTGTTACAGTGCGCCTTATCACATCCACGTCAAGAATGAACTCAAATTATTCTTCCCTTTGCTTGATTTTTGTTTATCTTCCTTCTTGTTCTTTGTTCAGACTGTATTAGAGATTGAGCTCTTTCAATATTTAGCTTGTGTGTTGATATTGCAACCAGAGTCTCGTGCAAGCAAGAAAGAAGTGTAAAAAACAAGGGAATAAGAATATATGTTAAGAAATGGCATTGGAATTTCTTAAGGTTCAGTAAATCTTCAATATTGAAATTCATGTAGAATTTCGTAGTAGTCACTAATGCCATGGTAGGATACAGAGAGCGATTAGCGTAAAATGAATACTAAGAAATGTTTAACGAATTATTTTCCATGTAACCGCATCTGACCTAAAACGAAAGTATTTAGGTAAACGTTACGTCATTGAGGAATCTCCCATTTGTTGGAGGAAAGTTGTCTCGTTTCTTTAAGTCTTCGACATAAATCCTCAACGACGCATCGATAACTTACCCACATCTGTTGCGAATGTTGTGAATTCAGTTTTGTAAGTTTATTTTTAGTCGATTTCGCAGTTCAATACCTACAATATTTTTCTTCCTTTTCTTTTAATTTTGGCGTTTCATGATTGCATGATCATTGAGTGGAATAGAGCTCACATGAGAGCCTGCTAAGCCTCACATCTGAGGGTCTTGCTGCACTCGTCCGTGCTTTGCAGTGACGCAGTCACTTCAGGCTCACCTTGGCCGACCATCGCTTCAAGAACATGTACATCAACAGCTCCGGGACCGCGACGTGTGTTTCTACATCATAACCCTCTATTTCAATCTTGTTATACTTAACTAGAATCATTGTACGCTTTCCTAAACTATCTTTATGCTAGCTTTATTTTGGATAGTTAGTAAGACATGTTCGATCGCATCTTGAATGGAACATTGAGTGCTGGCCTTCGGCCTTTTTAAAAATAGGTCATGCAAATAAATAGAGCAAAGTTTAATTCAAGTATTGTTTTTTATACACATCGATGAGTTGACGGTTATCGTTACTGAAATTATACAGGTTTGCCGTCTCTTAGTGTGCTTTAAAAAGCCTGAGATTCAACATTACTACACTATAACTTAGAAGAACTTCGTGTGCGTGGGAGCAGTTCTCAGCAGAGAAATTTCGAGTTGAGTTCTTCAGTTCACATAGATTTCCGTCCCTGCAAGTAGTACCTTGGTATCGTGATAAATTTGTATGAAGCTGTGTTTACTGTTCCGAATACAATGTGAATACTGTCCAATATCTAATTATTCATTGATAGTGTTAATTCAGCTTTTTGAGTTCTGTAGCAGAAAAGATTGACTGCCTTGCTTTTACCACTTCTACTCACATACAGGGAAGTAAAGCAAGCTTTTGGACAATTTCAAAATTTCATGTAAATGAATTTGTAAGAATTGTAAGACTCGTACAAAATATACTCCCTCCGGTCGGAATTATTTGGAGCATAGAAGTTTAAACTTTTAAGAAAGTTTTGTTCAAAGGAAATACGCGTTAACTTAATCATATACCTCATACATTATTAGAATACTCTGAGTTGAAAATGTATGAACAAATGAACAAAAGTATTATGATGCTAAATAAGAATGTGTCAAAATATTTACTCAATACTTCCTCTGTTCGGAAATATTTGCTGCACAAGTAGAAAACTGCCTGCGTTTTAGTTTTTTGTAAATTACTTTTCTTTCGTACAGTAAACACTTATTTAAAGTGTGCTGAACTAAATCAAGTGGTTATTGTGAATATATATGTATACGGTTATATATGTTATGGTTATATATGTTCCATAGTTATGAAATCACTGCTGGTACTTGAAAAAATTAAATATCATCTGCGAAAAAACACAATATATTCACCATAGCCACTTTATTCACCATAGCCACTTTTTACCTTTTTTATGAGCTCACATATTCCTGCTCATTTTCTCAAATTTCGCTATTTACTTACTCCTGTATGGCCCTATTATGGGAGATTCAAGACTGAAAAAAGTGGCACTAAACGGAAACATCGCGTATGGACTGCCAAACTCTTATTTACATTCTTTTCGAGGGTAAAGTAGCTGCTCAAATTCTGACGAACCATTTTTTTTTCAGTTGATCTGACAACATTCTGTACAACTGTTTTATTTAGTGGATGAACATTAAAATTTAATTTGTTTCTCATTTAGTGTTTACTTTTTTCTTGGAAATACTAAACGGGAAGTGATGTGTTGTTGTCTATGAATGTACATTGTGCAGCATACACAGTACAACCATAAAAATCCAGCTTACTGGGGGTTCCTGGATTTTTGAGTGTCAACTGTTATGTTAAATGTTGCCTTATAATTATTTATTTTAATTCTGAGAAATGATACATCGTGCAAGAAGAAGCCAAGGAATGCCCATGTACTACTCCTGGCAATTAATTAATGACTTTAGATTATAAGATATGAAATAATGAAGGCTATGTCACTCGAGTATGCTGAGGGAGCGTTCACTGCTCTTCCTGTGTTGAGGGAGTGTCGTCTTTGCTTCATTGCTGAGCTCTCTATTATTAGCTTGTAACCCTCACCCTCCTCTCTCTCGTCTCTGCCGCCTTGCTCGCTCCCATCCTGACCAATGTGTGAATATTATGTGTCACCCTCTCGTGTGGTCACACCCTCACACTCCAACCAATGTGGGAAGATCGACTGGAACTTCATGAATGTGATGCTCGCTGGTACTCTGCACATTGCAGTCCCGCACAGTGTGTGAATGTTAACCCATTAATGCCGGCTGGCAAGTCAACTTGCCGCATCAAAAACGTATAATTTAAATAGAATATCGCAAGAAGTATTGTAGGATGTTGTAATTTGTTCAGAACACGTTCAGTACTTGCTTTGTTGCAGTTACATTCCATTTCTAATAATAAATTCCACTGTATTGAAATAATATAACTTTTTTGATGTGGCAAGTTAACTTTTCAGTTGAAATTGTCGGCATTAATGGGTTAACTGTGCGTCACAGTGGCGTTCTGGTGTGGTGGCCCCCTCATCACTTCAGTTCATGTGGCAATGACAATTATTGTAACTGCGTTTCCGTCACGCTTTGTTGCGCTGATGCCCCAGCTCACTTCATCTGCAATTTGCATGCTGGATTTTTGAAGTGCTTGTGTTAGAAGTTTGCAATTGCTATAATAAAATTTGAGTGGATCAGCTTTGTTCATGGCATTTATTTTATCATAAATATTCTCATGTATTGATGGGCTACGTTAGGGGCGCTGATACGAGTCGATGTTAGGTAAAAAATTAAAAACTGATGTGTTCAGTAAACCAATAACAATTCCACTTAGTAGTACGAGTTTGTGTTTTTGCCTTCTTAGTTTTGGCATATAAAGGGGAATTTAAGGTTACATATTTAGTATGTATAGGTTATTATGCAAGAAATTTAATACCTCTATTAAGGTGTTGACGGATGCTGTTTTTTGGTCATGCATGTGTGAGCTTTTCTTGTAGATTCTTACAGTTGACAACTATTTTAAAAAATTCCTCATGTTCTTGATAAATTGAAAATTTGCTTATTCCTTGATTCATATACGTTATTATTTAGTGTTGCAACCAGGGTTTTGGAGCTGGTCCCGTGAAGTAGGCTGGCGTGCATCCGACAATCAATCCCCTTCCTCTGACATGCGTGTTCATGATCACTGCCAACAAAGCTTGTATTTTAAATCTTCATGGTTTGTTTCATCGGTGTGGAAGTGTTTGAGCGGCGTTTCCGTAAGTTGACTATAATCGAAGCTGTTGTTTAGGCCGCCTTCCAAGGCTGTCATGAATAAAAATGTTAGCTGGTCGTGATCTCTGACGGTCACATGGCCGCAACTGTGCTGCCATGTCTTAGCGTGTGTGTGGGTTACAGTGAATGTCTTCTTTCAGAGGCTGTTATGCAGTCACTCCTGGAGAATACATCGCGTAGCATAGCAGGCGAACGTGTGTCTTTTTAATTTCAAGTCTCGCCTAGATAATTTCAAAGAAAAAAAGCTCCCTACTATTACTTCTTTTCAGTTTCTCGTGTCCAGTATTCGAAACTATGAGGCTGTTTTAAATTGTTGCTTTATTTTTACCTTGTGTTCTGTAAATTACTTGTCAATATGTGGTTTAATCGAATTTTATTCACATACTAATATATCCATTCATAATACTAATTATGAGACAGAAGTAATTGATTTGAATTACTTCTACAATAATCATTGAATGAACGATGATTTCGTTTTTAATTTGTGCTTGTTTGACTCATTCGTAAATTAGTTTCATATTAATATGTATATATATATATATATATATATATATATATATATATATATATATATATATAATTTCTGATGCGTTGCTATCAAGTTAGCTGTCACACAGTGGATGAAATAAATATCCAACAGATTGGGAAAAATTTGTTACTACACTTTAACAACTCTAAAACTATTAAAATTTCATCTTGATTTTTGAACAACGAATTCAAATTTAAATTGTATTACTGAAAAAACTAAAGCTTGAACATTTTATTAATAAGAATGTGTAATTAACATTTCGAAAAACATCTGGCCCACCAATGAAAGATAACTTTAAAACGAAAGTAAACTATTATTGAAATTTCTAATAACGCAAATGGAGAAAAGATGAAAAATTATAGATAAAATTCTAAAATCAGTCTGGTGCAAGAAACCGACGTTCATTGCTTGACTGTTGCGTGAAAAGCAGCGCTGTGTATCATTCCTTCATTATACCATGATGAACTCGACAGTATTGCTCTAGCACCAGATAACATGTTGCATTACATAGTAGAGGTTTGGAAGAGGCAAAATTTGTACTCAATTAGAAATACAAATTTCGACCATTGGTGACACGATTCGTTGGTTCAACTCACACTCAACTGTGGGGAGCGACTTAAAGATCTGTGATTTGCTCTCGAGAAATATGCTGGTCATGTTTGAGTCTTTTCTTTGATTTCATTTTCATGAAAATGATTAAATTACTCTTCTTTTCCGGGTGTTAAACTGATTTTGAAACTTGTCAACACTTCTTGTTTGAGTGTGGGAAGTGAACTACTCTTGTGAGCACATGACCGCGACGTCGGAACACCAAAGTTTCCAGTGAATCTCAAACAAAGTTTAAGCCGCCATATTCTATTAATAACACTTAGCAAATCAACTTACCGTCTCAAAGAAGGTATATGATTTCAATATTTTGAAGGTTATTGTTAGAAATGCAATTAACCTCAACGAGTACTAAACGTGTTCTAAGCTAGTTACAGCATACCACTATGCTTCTTTTAATATTGTATTGAAATTAATGTTTTTGGTATTATAAGTTGACTTGCCATTCGGCATTAATGGGTTTGTGATGGCCATATTGAATTAAAAATAAAGAGGAGTTTGTTGTTCACCATTTGTTCTTATTCTTTGTACCTTCTTTGACAAGGTTTTCGCTGTTACGTTGGTCGTGTTAATATGCAATTTTTTAATGCACGCCGAGTTCTAAAAAAGAAGATCAAAGCTAAATTATCAGTAGCTGAAATGTCGGGACTGTTGTGGGCGCTGCGACGTTTTATAGTGTGAAAGGCTCCGAGTCATTGGAGTTCTTTTTTTCATTTTGAGAACATTACTTTGCAGAACGTTTAAATACACACTGATATTGACCGCTCAGTAGCTTCCAATTTCGTATAAAGATTGAACTATTTGTTCAAATCGAGTGATCTCGAGTCTAGCATAATTGTTGCTCAAGTTCACATTCTTGTATTTGAAAGATTGAAGTATTCAATTTTATAAACGAGTTTCATTTGAGTGTATCCCAAAAGCAGCATAAAAAGTTTGCGGAAAAGCTGATTTTATGACTACTTGGAATAGAATCGTATATTTCAGTGATCATTACAATGGTCTTGTGTAAGAATGACATGACGAAACGGGCTTTTTTATGCTCCGTTAGGAAATTAATTATATATTGTAAGCGAGTTATTGGCTGGTGCCTAATTGATCACAAACGAGATATTGTGAAGCTTGTGTCGGAACATGGCAGCGTGCTGGAAATTAGACCAAGAAAGCCACTAGGAGGCAGTGACAGGCAAGTCAAAGGTGAGCTGCTCCCCAACAAACACCAGCATAGTAGTATCAGAAAATTATGTATTTTACTTTCAGTATAATGGGACGGTTAGATCTATGTGAGAGTAAAATGTGAACAGAGAATTAGCTTGTTTGATGTCCTCTGTGTTTCATAAAATTTAAGTTGCCTTTCCTAATTTGGCTATCCAATACCATGGGAGACGTAGTCCGTTTTTCCAGATATCTTTCTACTATAGAGCACTCCTATGTATGCAGTTGGTATTGATGTATTCTTCAACCGTTACGTTGTGTTAAAATATCAAACCAGGATTATCTTTTTAATTTTGGTCATTTACAAGAAGATACATTATGTAAACAGTAAAAGGTGAAAATAGATTGTGCTGGTGGAGCCTAGATTACTCAAGCTCCGCCAGATGTGCGTCAATTCAAACACGTGACTTCTTCCATGGAGGGTCAAATTAATGTCCTTGCATTCTACGTTTTGGTTCCCAGTGCATTCTATGGACTCCTTATGGACTAGTGATGAGTCTTATTTTGTTATTATTAGAATTATGTCCCAGCTTCAATAAATATAAATTCTATTATTTTTCGTCGCTTTGTGTAGTTGAACTATTGTTAATTAATTCGAGCGAACGCCGACGCAATGGTAATCCGAAATATTACCATTCAAACGGCTGTTGTCTATTGCGAACGCTAGCTACACGAGCGTACAGGTAGTGTTTTTCACTGGTAGTGTTTTCAATTCATGTTCCGTGTGGTGTGGTGGTGTGTGGCAGTGTTGCGTACTGGCGCTGTGCCACCTACAACCAGTGCTTCACTTGCTTCCACCCTGCTTCATGCTCCTCAAGCCTCGCACCTTTTCTTCTTTACAGTACTTGTGTGGCTGTCCTCTTCTATTTCTTGTCTCACAACTTCGGCCGCCTTAATTTTAGGGTTCCCTGGCAAACTCAGTGTTCGAATTAAGCCTTTATGCTCTTCATTTTGGTTGAACTCGATTGTATTTACGATCATTTGTGACAGGTATGTTATTCAATTATGGTACTTGCAGTATAGTTATTCCAGACTTTTATGTCGAGGATATATTGCCCTATGAGTTACTGAGCTCTGCTGGCGGCTATTTATTTTGATTTTGGCTTGAGTAATTTATTTTGTTGTTCAAAAACAATCTAGAAGTTGTGTGTGGGCTGCTGACGGCCAATGTGTTGTGACAGCGCGTCTCTGCAGACTGTGGCTTACGCACTGTAGCACAGGTGGCTGGTAGGCAGGGGCAATGCCGTGAAGCGAAGTGTACTTTTATGTATCTTGGAAAACATTAGGCTTTAAGAGTGAGTGGGAAGTGTGTTTATAGTGTTCGATCTTGTCATTGTGCCCTGGGTAAGTTGCATTGCTCAGCGGTAACTCCAGCTACTCTCCCCACAATTAGGTACAGTTGTCGATGCTGTGAGCGTGATTTTGTAGTTAGTAGTCCTCACCTTTCATTCTCTTACTTCACTTCCTCACTTTTGAGGACACTGTGTTCCGCGCATCCGGCCTCGTTCATACCCGATTTCCTTACTTTATTTGCTTACTTAGCTCAGTTTCTTGACGCATTGAGATGCTTCTAATTGCCATTAAAATAGCTTAATTTAATTTGTAAAATTTGTGTAGTTTTTTCCAATGTCGGCAACGAAAAATTAAAGCCCAAAAAATCGCAATTAGTCTTGAAATTCAGGAAATTGGAAGGTAACAAATTTTTCTTCTCTGTCTGAAGAAATTTTTTGTGGAGTCGACGTGTTGGGTCGCAGTGAACGAGACCAGTGCATTAGTTTAGGTCGCAAACTACATGCACGAACGTTAGTCAAACGTTCGCCTTACTCGAGAACAAGACTATGTATTGAATGGAAACAAAATCAAATCATTAGTCTCTTATGGTGATGATTAGTGTTCGTATAGTAAATCATTTGTTGATAATTCAGCGTCAAACTTGTGTTTGTTACTTGGCAATCTGACAAAATCTATTATTTTAAATATCAATTTTGCCTCACATTTACCGGATAATTGGTTGAAATGTGTTGAGAGTTTCGTTACACATGTGACCTACATTAAATGCTTTTTTTATGTTTTATGCCTAGTAGTATGTGTGCGTGTGTGACTTGAAAGCTAGACTGGGACTGTGAGGTTGTGGGGCCCTTGTGTGCAGAGTAAAGAAAGAGGCAGCCTCGCTTGCATTGACTGGACACGACACAATAGGCTGCATTGTGTTCATATCACAGCCCCTCTGTTCTCAGTGCACAGCTTTGTCCTGGTCGTTCGTGTTGCATGCACATGTGGTCGCTTACTACGCGTAATCTACGTTCTTAATTCTGCTCGAATGTTTAAGCACTCAAGTGATTTGTAAACAAGCGTGTTTCGAAATTTGCGTAGAAATTCTGTACGAAAGTTATTAATTCTACTGCACACAGGAGTTGAGGTACCTAATTTTAACTGGAATACGTGAAGTTTTTATATTTTCATTTATGTGTGTTGTTACCTGAAATATTTTTGTTGAAGTGAAAGATAACTTCTAGTTTTTCAAATTTCACTCAAGTATTCCAATTAAATTGTACAATTTTTCAAACTTTTCTCTCTTTGGAAATTCTGTTAGCGTTTCATGATTGGAGAAGTCATATAAGCGATTTGCTTATGGATATTCGAATATGTTCTCTCATTCTTTACATAGTTTGTTGCAGGAATGTTGAAGGCAAGTCGCTTTTCATTGATGCGTTGCGTGGGTGTTCGTGTTTGCTTTGTTTCAAGCATAAATAAGTGTTCGTTCTAAATTTGTTTCATGTAATTGCTTTGTCACCTGTAGCAGTAATCTCTTGGCCTGTGATCTTGGTGATAATTCAAGGTTGTTTACATGTGCCAAGTTAGTGCACAGGTTGGCTGGTTTAGGCTTCGCCGGCTCCAAGTGCCGCTTCGCTTAGCAGGTTTACGACTATTTCCGTACATTTCTCAGAGCATCACCTACAGCAGGGCTATTGAACTGTCGTATAGTATACGTAATTTGACGAAGTGTTCCCAGCAGTCAGATAATTTGTTAAAAACTACGGAAACATGTAGTTAACGTTCGTCTTTTATTTTAGATATGGAAAACCTAATTTATATAACTGTAACATTTTTATTTTTTACATTGGCCCTCATTTCCTAAAGGTTAGTTGCAAAAGATTATAATGTTTGGGCTGTCGTGTTATTTTAATTTTCCTAGTGGGGCTGACTGGCATGTCTTGCTTGCAATCTCTTTTTAGAGCCCAATTACTTCTATTCTGGTCTTCGCCATTCATTTTTCCGAGGTGCTGTCGCTTTTGTAGGTAAAAGCGTCATCTTTTACTGGTTGAACGATGCCTCTCTATGATTTAAACTCTTAAAAATACTGTACAAAAGGTTCAGCAATGGAGACATTAGACTATGACAACCTTTACATTGTATTTGTGTGTCGTCCTGCAAGCGTTTTCGTGCTTTTAATCTTCATACTTTTCTAATTCTATCGTTTACTCGCACGTGAGGAAGTGTAGCTTCTTTTTGCTTTAGTAGGTTTCAAAATAAAGGTCTTGGCATCGAGTACTCGGTATCTCAGCATTCTAGTACCTCTCTTCAGCACGTCATAAGTTTGTTGTATGTTTATAACGGCAGTCGTTTTTATTTAAAACAGGATATTAGTTACTGTCCATAGATGTTACTAATAACATATGTATGGATAAAAGATCAATTTCCATTGAAACTCTCCTAATTTGTTCAGAAACTATTGACGTAACATTGATTTCTACCTGTACGCATTTGCTGTGCCTAAAACTAGTAGAAACCATTTGTAGAAAAAATTCTAGCTCCGTGTTGACCCATGAAGAAAATTCCTGATAAGACTTGCAAGAAAATTCCTGATAAGAATAATCTTCGATATGCCAGCGTAATGATACAAAATGTTAAACATAATTCATTCATTACGTTTGATTTCGCCACGCCATGAAGGATTTCGGTGTTGAGACTATCACATGTCCTAATAATAGAATTGAAAAACTTCATTGTTTTACACAAGACGGAATTATTTTACGACTTAATGTCGTAGTGGACTCCCAGAGCTATCGCGTGAAAATGTCGAGTTAGGTTGTGCTATTCCTACGTAGTTGCAGAATCACGTAGCGCGTGATTTCAGTTTCGCCTGTCTCCTGAGATCGCATCTACCTAGCAAACACAGGACTGGTGAGGCGATGTTGGATTGCGTTCTTGTGCCCAACTTTTCTTGCTGTGCAGCATCAACAATGTTCTCATGGTCAACACATTCATATGTTGATACTTAGCAATTTATTGTGTTTTTGTTCGCTGTATCATAGTTTTAGTGTGCAGAAATTACATGAATTCTTCCTGATCCTGCTACGCGAGTATTTATTTGTGTATATCGACCTCTGAAAACGCAATTCTCAGAACTAAAGTTTTTTATTCATGGAGTTGTAAATAAGTTATTGCATTGGAATATGCGTTGGGGATTTATGTTAGGATCACGAATTTTACTAAACCATGCAATCCTACCATCATCTGTAATTCAATTTCTATTTGGGTTATTTCAATAAGTTTTGTTTTGCATGTATCGCTAAATTTTATTAATCCATGTCTCGCACTTTTCGATGTTTCATTTTTTTCAATATTCGTTAATCCAAATTTCGTTGATGCACATTTGTTAATATCTGCAGAGGTTGTGGGCAACCCTGCAGTTCGCACACACAGAATTAGGTTGTCGTGCTCGATGAACTCGGAATTAGAGTGGCATGCATGTCACGTACGGACACTGGTAGAGTGAAGTGCGTGTGTGTGAGGGCAGGGACAGCAATAATGCTCTGGTCAAGAAGAGCTCAGTTCCGTTGTCTGGCTGGGCGTTGCCTCACGCAGTCGTGATCTCTCTTCCCTCACCATGCTTTACTCTGACCTTTGGGGCATCGAATAGCTTTATATCTTTTTAAGAGCTGCGTTTTATCTTCATTAGTGCCATCCCTTTGATAGCACTCTGATAACCACTCGTTTTCACATCCAAAATATCGATATCTTAGAGCTCATCAGATTATGATGTATTTAATGGCCATGTAACAAATTACGAATAGAATGTGAAAAATTTATAATTTTTTTATTAGTTTCTCTTCTCGAGGACGTTCAATTGCAACCATACTCACTACTATCAAACGTACTTTCTTGTTCACTATCTGATGATGACCGACTTTCGAGGTCATGGAGTCAAAGTGCAGAATAAAATGATTCTTTATTTAGGTGTTTATGGTCTACATGATGTTTGCTGCTTTCCCTTCTTTACAAAAGATCAAGCGGGAGTTTCTATTTTCAGCTTTCCAAATGTTCTAGAATTGAAACTGTTGAAATGACATAATAAGAACAATGCATTTAGTACGAATGCTTAAAATAAGCGTGGAATTTAATGCGGGTGTTAATAGATTTTGAGGGATAAATATGTTGTGATAATTCTCGACCTGGTTTGGAAATTATGTTTGTGAAGACAAACAATTGTTTTCAGTGACCGATGCTGTGCTGGGCAATTTTCGTACGCGTATAGGATGTAAGAAAGAACAAATACTGAGCACTGGCCTGGCAGTAGAAGGAATGGCTTGCAGTTGCGTCAACGCTCGTGTTTGGAAGATTCTGAGACGTAGTGTTTGTAGGAAAGCAATTTTGCGCATAACTGCTGGAACGTGTGCACTTGAAATGTATCCCTAGTATTGGCGTTAAGCAATTTAGTGATGAAGATTATAACGTAGTTCATTTTCAGTAGATCCCTCACAGATGTTAGTCTTACCAACTTTTGAAATTACTTGGCTATTGCTGTGTATATTGTGAATTGAAATGCTGAAAAAATTAGCAACAAGTAATTTTACTACATCAAGTAAGATATTCTATCGTTCAGTGCCGTTTGGAATTTATTCCAGAGGAATTAAATATTTAAAACTTGAATACGGTACAGTTTGCTTATTTGATCTCATTCACAATACTTTTTCACAATTTTACTGCGGCAACAATGCTGAAATCATTCATCATCACTTTCACGAGTTCTTAATGTCACTGTCAGTTTGAAAAATTATAGAAACAAGTTAGACAAGGAGTCACAATCAGTTTAAATGTGATTTTAAAGTACTTACGTTTAATTCGTTAGTTGGAGACGTTCATTGTACATCGACTCCATGAAAATTAGAGAAATACCAATGTACATGATACTTATTAAAGGTAATTATGCATGTTACCCCATACGGATAAAGAATGGAACACAAAGAAACAGAATTTTATTAATTATGCCTGAAGGTTAGTCACTGTAAATGAGTTTTGCCGAGGTATAGAATAAGAAGGACGTGTTGATTGGTATTGTGAATCAGAAGTTTGCTTCAACAGCCAACTCATGATCGTTATTATTTCTCTAACAACACGCCGTTTTTGAGTGTTATCCTAACATCCATGATGCTTTCAACTCCCCTATTTCTAACCTTGGTGTCTACTAGGTACCGAGGTGAGAAAAATGTTAACAATGGCAACGACTTCCAGAGCAAGCTGAGAGTGCGTCCAGCTTTAACATCAAGGGTACCACTACCTCTCAGCAGCCGTGCTAGATGTCACGTAGCTGTAAATTAAGTGCTTTAGTGTGTGGTGATGCTATGTCAAAATATTTTAGCACTAGATTCGCAACTTATTTTTTCCAGTCTTTTCAACGAGTAGAACTATTAAAGCGTTAGCGTTGTCATAAAACGTACCTGGCCACATTTGATTAACAGAATAGAAGACGTGTAAACTAAAAAAAGCAAACTTTGGTGGATACAGGTGGTGTTTGTTTGTTATCATTCAAAAGAAACATACTCTTTTTGTCTGTTACATTGCACCTAACAGTCAGGGTTATTACATTATGTACTTCCACTGATCGATACATTTTTTGATTTGTTAGTTTAGGTGTCGGAAGTAATGAGCACGTGCTCTGACAAATACTCAACAATAGACCTTACTAATAATGGTCATTCTGACACGTAATAAACAACACGCTTATTCTAGTCGTAGAACAGCAAAGTGGCATCGCTATCACAAAAATCTCAAGCATTACAAGGGTTTCAGCCTTAAAAATGCGAACAATTGTGTCTGTTGGGTATTAACACGTTTGAAGTGTTCCCCTAGTGTTTTCTCGTCTTTAATTTCATTTCATTCTCAAATTTTATTATTTTTACGCAGGTGAATGTAATAATGTTAAAGTATTTGAATTTTTGTTCCGTGTTGAAAAAAATACTCAATGTTAAGATTACGGAAATCATCTACGGCTACAAATGATTTTTATGGAATGACGAATATTACTCTTTAACTGTATGACTTTTAACTATTTTTACATTTCAATATTCGATTATATTTATTCATCATTTTGAAGTTATCGATAAGATTAAACTTCCCCGTGGTTTGATTTTTCTGCTTTCATTGGGTCAAGATTTGCGTGATGGATTGCTGTTTTTATATCCAATGAACGATACTTGGCGTAAAATATTGATCTTTTTTGCGTACAATCATGGATTTGTAATATAATAGCAAGCCTAGTTATGCACACTTGTGCTGGGTCAGTAAAGTTTTTTGTATAACTCGTGCTGATAGGTCGTGTCGTGGCTAGCAAGCGTCCGGTGCCAAAGACGAACTTGCGGGCAGAAACCTGCAGGGTCCTCAAAATAATGGCTGTGTCCTAGTATTTGGGTACTGATCTTTCATCTTACGTCTGTTTTGTGTGTCATTCAGATCTTGTATAATTAAAACTTACTGTACCATGTGTATCTGAACCTTCAGTATTAAGTAGCGGCGTTGTGAAATGAAAAGTAATCTTGTTCGTATAGGAAATATAATTCGGTACGATAGTAGGTAGGGGTTTCCGTCTCCATCTTCATGACTTCAGAGTTTGACGTAGAGAGAGCTATTTATCTTGCGTTTTGCATCACAAGCAGCACTTCTTCTGTACATTCTTACATTAACTGCGTCACACTTAGCTAGAGGAATGTGCTTTACATTTCACATTTAAACTGATCTCGTGGGTTTACTGTCTTTTCGCTGATCCTGGCTGAGCTGTGAGATAGCACACTGGATCAACCATGTTGACACTGGCTAGGTTACCGTTACCTAAAAGTATGTTTACAGCTTGAAACAGTATTCCAATTTGCTGCCTGTGTTTCATTGACATCTTGTAAAGTTGTTGGACAAGCGGTAAGTAAGTGCATTCTGTTACTTTGTATGTTTGCTCTGAAATTGATGACTAATCATTGCTACATTTTGCTCAGTTAATTAGCTCTAACCTGCAGAATTTTATTCCTGGTTTATATGTTGCTCCTATTTTACTGAACATTACTTCACGTTTACTTATGTACCTTGTTTTTAAAATGCCAACGAAAAGCGTAAACAACTGAAATGTTAAACAAGGTCTTTAGAGCTCAGCCCACGATATCACTTGAAGTAGATTTTGGTGCTGCTTTTTGTTTAGCAAGGTGAGCAGTGTTTTGGGCTTCCAGAAAAACTTGTTTCCTATACTCCGATAGTATATGGTTTTAATTCAGAACTTACTATAAAGAACGCTTATCTTCTCTCCAGGTGATAATTACAGCCTCACCTTACCCCAGCAATTTGTATAGCTAGCTACAAAAGTGAATGTTTTAATTGTCCAAGTTCTGGGTGAAGGTCCTTGTAGGGAATTGGAATTACGATTGTTTTTTTTGTTTAAACGCTTGTTCTTCATTTACATTCTAGTACCAATAGCCGAAACTACTTGTGTATACTTAGGGAAATGATTTCGAAGTTCTTCGTTTGGCAGAACACAGTGTTTGAAGGAGTTCATCCTTGACCCTCACTCTGTCGCAGCTTCCTGGACGCAACACCTGCACCGCGCTGTCCTTTGCACCAGCACACCAGCCGTGTCCTCATTTCATTTCTATGTACCTGCAGGTGTACTGATTGTTTCACCTTATCAGTGTACGATGCTCTTAGTTCTCATTCCCTAACCCCAAGCCTTCCCTTAAAGAATTTTCAACGATCGGGAATGCTGCGTTCTATTTCGGTCTCTGTTATGAGAAAAACATCAAGAACCTCACTCTGTAATACAATTTCTTCAAGTCTTCGAGCCGAGCTTAATGTGTTAGCTTCAATCTCTAATGCGAGAAATGATCTTGACTGATACTCGGGTTGAGCAAATAGACGGTCCGAAATAACACAAAAGTACCAATATCATTTTTGTTTAATCAGTGACATCTTTTAACTTATCAGAAACTTGTTTAATCTCTAATGCCATTTTCTCATACATTGGTTTTATAATCAGTATGAGACTTCTATTTGTGCGTTTCATGTCACTTTATCGCTAATTTACTTGAAGAGTTTCCACATTTTTTAAGAATAATTATAGAACTTGTAAACTCGTCTATGAAATTCAAATTTGTCACTCTAAATTTCTGTGGTACAGCTTTGACGTTTTCGACCTTGTTTAAAACTATATAAAATGAAGAACTCATCAGGAATGATAACCAGCGTTTTATTGCCACCAAGCAAGAGAAATAACTTAAAATTTCTTAATTTTAAACTATTACCTATAGTGAAAGTTTAGAGTTTATTTCCACAACCTTCAAAAATGGTTTAGTGATCATTGTAGACCACAACACTGTTGAGTCAAGTCGGAGACCAGCAGGATGACCGGTCGCGTGGGACAGCCTCATATCCTCGAAAATATCCATTTTATGTTTATGCTTGCGCATTCTTACTCACCTATTTTTGATTTGAGAATTCTTCGTTGGTATTTTATAGTTTGTTTTTGCGGTCAATAATATTACTTTTGAAGCAGGTATTTTCGAAGTTCTTTGATTTTTAAAATATACCTAATTAACGATATGTTCCAAGTTCGAGTAGAATTAATGCAGAGAAATTTTTTTTGCATTATTATTTAATTTTAGAAGTGTTCCGCTCGCTTTCTCTACGGTGATGTTGCGCGGGCTGCAAGGGAGCCGAGATGTGCAGCACAACGATTGTTTCATGTCGAGGCGCTGGCTGTCATTCCTACCATCCATCACATCCTTCTGCTCTCGTACAGTCGAGTCGGTTAGGGTGAGGCATACGTTGAGCGGCGGTGAGGTATTCATTTCAATCGGGAGTTGTGAGCTACCAGGAAGTACCAGTAAGAAGATATATACTAGTGCTGATACTGAAAATGTCTAAAAGATTACGCTAAAGTCTTCTTAATGCTATTGCAACGGTCAGATCTTGTAAAATGTTTATTGACATTGTAAGTCAGTTCGAGACTTGAAAGGACCAAGACGTGTGAACCTTGGTATGAAGTAAATATAGTTCACGATTGAGATGCGAGCTACGCTGGATACTCATTGTGGATGGTCCAAAAATTGGATTGGTGACGAGCGGAATCATCATCTTCCGTGCTTGTAATGTGGTGGTGTAATGTAGTGGGCTGGAATCAAAGACAATCTTATCGGCAAGTGTCCCAAGGGTGTGAATGAACGTTGCTTATTGTGGTTTTCTGAATGAATCACTTTTTCCCTTGACTCGAAGATCAGCCTTTGGCGCTTAGAAAGAAGGATCGTCTTCCTGCAAGACAATGCCCCGTCACATTCATCTAATGCAACTACGCACTATCTTGCCTTATTAGGCCTTATCCTTGTACTGACTGACTTATGTTCAGTTTGACCATTCCTTTAAGAAGTTGTATCATAACTGACTCATAACCGCACTTGACTGAACTAGATATGTTCTGTTCGACAATTTGATCATGTGCTGTATCGGACCTAACTGAGGTTGAACGATAAATTCTAATCTATTTCCTATATAAGCTTTTAAATTTAATGCATTGAGTTTGATGCATTCGATCGTCAAGATTTAGTAGCAACGATTTGATGGTGTGGCAACCGTGTGTACGCCAGGTTTACACTTAATCAAATATTTGTGAGCTAATGTAACGCTGGAAATTTATGCAAAATAGACAGTAATTTACGTGCTTCAGAAAGCAGCTTTATGGGATACCGTAGAATTTGCTTTCAGCTATCGAATCTTGTCGTTGAGGTCATGAAACTAGACATATTATACTCATAAATACCTTTCACAAGTTATTATTATTAATAAATGTTTTATTTTTCATAATTATATGACTAATATTGTGGGTCGGTAAAAAATGTTTCTAAAATTTTTTTTTCAAAAATGACTTAGTATTGCAAAGAACTTAAGTAGAAAATTATTTAAAGATGATCGCATGGAACAAACTTACTTTGGGTACTTATTCTTTTTTTTGTGGATATATGTTGAGAAATATTAGAATTAATGATTAATGTAGGTTGCACGTACATAGTTTCATTCTAATTAAGTGTGAAATTTAATTCGAATGCTAGTTATGAAATTCTGGTGGGTGGACTGTTTAATTTCTAAACCGTTTTCAGAGTTAATATTTTTAGGAATACTCCAGTGATTAAAATTATACTAAATGCCGTAGCGGATACAAGTTTAAAAAAAAGAAATGAAAATATGTGACTAGATAAAAAGTATTGAGAGGTGAATTGGAAAACTGAAGACAGTAATACATTAGTTGTAGACGCTGCTATCTTGCTTGTATTGAGGGAAGAAGTGCCCACTAGTTTGAATTCTCCTAAGACGTTATTAGCAGTCTAGACGTTGTGCTGCAGATGCATGCACAGATCTATCACGGCGACAATTCAGGCTCATCACAACTGCTGCAAATGCGTTTTTAACACGGAAACTTTCACAGTCTTCACTTGTAACCTAGGCACCAAAATATTCTTGGGAAATGCTTTCTTCTAGTCCTAAAATGCTTCTAAGTTGTGTTGTTACCCGGAATCGGCGAGCGAAATTTTTTTACTCATGCCTCCAATCAAAAATGTTATGATTGGTCAAAATTGATGTTAGGTATTCATGTTGGTAATTAGTTATCTCTAGTCTTATTTATAGTTATTTTGCAGAATTTATTAAATTCTAGACTGCTAAATATGCCCCGTCTGAGAGTGGTTCATATGAACATCCCACGTGAATTGTTTTTGTATGGTGCATCGCTGCCTACATGCATTGGCCATGCTGCCTCCCACGCAGCTACCGCAGTTGCTGTGTCTCGGGACTCTGCTGCTCCGTCCTTCTCGTCGAGTAATACATGGTTCTGTTGTTGGTGTGTGGAACTGTGTTGGCTACATCTGCCCAAAACCCACTTGATGTGGTGCCCCTGTGCCAGTCCTTAAGAAGGATCAAATGCACTCCTACCAACTCGTATTCATCTACTCCATAACTTCTGTAGCTGAGAATCTAGTTACGGTACTGAAGTATTCAACTGGTTTTGGTGGGAAGGCATTCTGTGGTCACGGTTGATGTATGTTCTTTTGCTTATAGTTGCATGATGTGCAAAATTTATTGCGCTTCTCTGATATATTTGAGACTAAATGGCATGAAAATCTATATTGTGTTACAATCATACGTCTGTATTCCTGTACAGATATGCCACAAGTTGTGTAAAAAATGCTTGAAGAATCTAGTACAAAGCTCTAGCACTAACGTTGAAAAAAATTGAATGAAGTCTGGCATCACGAGAAGCCTTGTCTCACATGAATAGGAAGTACATTAGAGGTCATTCGGTGTTTATGCGGTAGTGCTTGCTGCGCACAGAGCTGAGGTCTGCAGACCTGTGCAAGATTGCCTACGTGGGCTTACAGTCTTATATTCCTGCTCTATTTTGTCATAAACACGCCTCCTGGATGAGTGTTACTCGAGTATTTCTGTACTCGTGCTAGAAAAATTATTTCAGTTTCGTTTGCTTTTTAATTTTCATTATTTACTAATACTTGAATGAATGTTTTTTGAAACGTGTTGATTACATTTTAATCTAACTATATTTGTTCCATTTCTGCATGAGGTGCTCTACATAATTGATTGATCATAGTTGAATAATGCAGTGAAACGCGCATCCATAGCATTGTAAAAAAGCAGAGGTAAAGTCTCAATCATAAGAAGGGTGGACTTAAACGTTATAGCTTTACTGTAATGCGGTCACTCGCGGCAACGCAGCAGAGCTGCTCCTGCGTCTCACAGCTGTGACGCAGTCCCTGTAACTTAGTGTAGCTCGGGTTACGCTTGGGCGAGAGAATCCTTCATTATAGAAGCCATTATTATGACGGCATCGTGGAAAAACACTGAGATTGTAATTAATCAGTTATTTCTATTAATTCACGTATAATGGTAAGATTAAGTTCTCCATGTAACACCATTTTCCAACCAAAGATATATTTTCTGTTGTGTTGTAAGAAGACAAGAAACATTCCAGTTTTATCGGTGTTTTTGAAGCTCGTTTATTTCACAATATTTGACTGGTTTGATGAGAATTACTGTCCTGCCTAGGCAGTGTGGAGCAGGGAGACGTAGCTGTGACGAGGAGTGCTGAAAGTGAGTTCAGGTCAGCATTAGTGAGACACTTTACTGCTACGTGGCGGTGTCCTAAATTATACTTGCCACAAATTCAGTAAAGCAAATTGTTGAATTTTTTAGAGTAATCAAATTGCAAGCTTGGGAATCCTAATTGCTTCCATACTTCTCTTCACATACATGCTCGTTTAGCAATCTCGTACATGAGTACATTCGTGCTTCTTCATTTTTTGCTTTGACGAAATTTAATATATTTACAGATTTAAGCGGTTTTAAAATGGTGCACCTCTGTTTCTTTTTTCTTCTTAATTTATTTGACAGTACTTCTAGCTGCCTAGAATATCATCGTAATCCTCTTATTATCTCCTGAGAACATCGATCTATTTACTACCTTGCTGTGTGCACTAACATTCAAAGAGCTTGAAAACATTCATCTCAGTAGCGACTAATTTATATCAATTTTTCACAATCATTTGTTGTGAAGAGGTTAATTTTTCATTTGGCTGCCTCTCCTTTTATGAATTTCAAGAGTATGTTGACCTTCGCCATTTGTTCAGTGGAAGGTAGATCATCAGATCATGCTGTCATTAACATGACATGTCTCACTATTAGCATCACGAATAGTAACTTTATTGCTAAGCCTGGGCATTACCGAGCGTGGAACTCGGTGTTTTTCTACAGAAATCTTTGTCTGCTACAATGCAATTAGCGTCCATGTAAAGAAGAGATTTTAAAGGCTGTGCGGTGGTGTGAGGTTTGAGTTATCTGGACGGGAAGCTGAGCGGTCACAGCAGCGGGAGAGTGAACACATCCTGCGTGTGTTGCTGCCACACAGGAAACGCGTACTGCGCTCCTCTACAGGTGCCTTGCCTCTTATCCTTCTTATCCCTCTTATGTCTATACTTGTAGTGTATCTTCGTAATTGGCAGTGTTCTGGATCTTTTAAATTTATTCATTTATGAATTCTATCAAGCTCACTGCATTATGTTCTTCGCTGATTCATTTTTCGTACTACGGAATATGATCTAATGTTTTTCAAGACTGAAACGCGCCTTGGTTATATAGGGCGTTGTGTGCCTCTAGGATGAAGATGCCAAAAACTAGTTTTGAGTAATCTCCATCCAGTGTTTGTGAAATGGAAAGTCTCGTAACATAATTATGTTCATATCAATGTATTCTTGGTCTCATTGTGAAGGTTACTCGCTAAATCAAACTCAACTGGGAGATCTCGGTACAATAGAAAACGGATTTTTAGCTGGTGACATCTTTGCCTTTGTGGCACGGAGCTTCTTTATGCAGTCTGTAGTCGTCCCGAAATTATGGAGTTCTACAGGAGCTGATAATTATAAGATTGTTGTACCGTTGGTGAACTTTTGTTTCTCAAACGTAAATTTGAATGAATAATAATTGTTGAAACTCTACTGTAACTAAAGTTTGTAACCGCAGAGGTCGAAATGCAGATTCGATAGATGAGCAGTCCTGAAGAGTTACATTGTCTCATGTCATTCCTCATTAAAAAATGTTCAAGGCTCTTCCAGGTTGGGAAGGGGAAATTTACTCAACTCTTTTATTTGAAACTGGGGTGTTCAAAAAATGTACTCTTTTAGTTACCTTCGTTCATATACTGTTGTATTTGCATTTTTTTACTAGATACAAATCTAAAGTCCTAATTGAAGGAAGTACGTTTGACATTATAGCAAAATTATTGCACCCGATGCAAGAATAATAAATATGTGAATAGTGGGCGTTGAAAGAACGAGTCGAGTTTTGGGACACCCTGTATTAGCTCGGTGTTGAGGCTGGGTGACTGACAGTGAAGGCATTCAAAGCTTGTCTTAATGGTCACAAGAATAGGAGCGTTATTATCTACCCACTAGGCACAATATCTGCCACTTCAGATGGACTTGCGCGCCCAGTATTCGTACTTTTCCTCTGCTATCAACTATTTCGTTACTAATACTCTATTTTTATAATCATAGTTCTATTTTATCTCTGGGTCGTAGTTTCTTTCCATCTATGATGGCGTTTATCGGACAAAAATTTCCCGGAAGCAGTAAAAGCCGCCATGGCTTGATTGCGACGCGCTTAATGAAATTACGCTAAATCCCGAGCTTGGTCTTCCACACCATGTTGCCTCCTTGAAATTCAGCTGAGCGTGATCCACCGTCACATGGCTAGTGTGATCCACTGTCACGTGGCTAGTGTGATCCACCGTCACGTGGCTAGTGTGATCCACCGTCACCTGGCTAGTGTGATCCACCGTCACCTGGCTAGTGTAATCCACCGTCGCCTGGCTAGTGTGATCCACCGTCACATGGCTATTATAATAAGACACTAGAGGAGCTACTGCAACTTCATGTCAAACCAACAGAATTCATGGCAGAGGAAAAACTAATAAATTTAACCCATCGATCATGTTTGTGGTCGATGATGATTTTTTTTAGATGTTCTTACATCGTAGTGTTCCCGTACATCTTTTGACGTTCTCTCTGGTTGAAAAGTTGGGGCACAGTCGGGAAAACGTTCCGGCATTTATGTTTCAGAAAAATTCGGATAAATGATTTATATCGTTGTTTCTTGTACTTTTTCTGAAACAATGTATAACGTTGAAAGTATAATGTACAAAATTAAATTTTAAAATTTTTCCCCTTTGCACCAACGCATGATCAACGGCAAAAGTTTTATGCACTAACCATTTCCAACGGGAGGAAGTATCTAAAATTCTTATGTTCATTTTTAGTGGAGAAATATAATCGTCATCTTTATCATTCTTCATGAATTGGATACCGTAATTAACCGTTCTTGATCACAAGTCTCTGAACTTAGAATGCGAACTTCTAAACCCATAGTTAAAATCTTTTAGCAATAATGACAAATAGTTCAAAAGCTCTGTAGATGTTTTTTGTGCAGGTAAAGTTTCTGGAAACCCCTGTGATTCATTATTTCGTAATTGCGTGAAGTTTTGCTGTGGTTTCTGTGATTCAAGTCACACATGGTCGACTATTGATTACTGCGGCTTGTGTCCTGCATGACATCACCAGATGCAGCTTCTCGGGATGACGTAACGATGAAGGATGACTTTCTGTTTTCACTGCTTGAACATGATCCGAGGTCTGATAGTACGCCAGTATTTTGCGTGTGCGCAGAAAGTGTGTGTGGATTACTCCAAGTTAAAATTGATGCATGTACACCTAAATATAGAAGCCATGTTACTCGCACCATGCGCCAATTATCCAGCTGTGAGTCGTATCTGTCTAATATCCAGAGGCTATCAGCGAAAACCAATTGGGCTTTATTTCTCAGGATTATGATTGGTGTAGAGGCCCATGTGAGTCACGGGTTATTGATTCATAACTATTGTTAGTCATCGCTTCCGCCGCAACCTTCTATGAGCGGAGACAAACTGTCAAGTTATGAACTAAATTGTAGAATTGTAATAACTATTGTAGCTATGCCATTGCGATGTGTCTGTACATGGGGCTTTTCTGTTTCAGGAATTAATTTTCGAGCATCTTACATAATCTTTTCGAAATGATGTTCGGTGTTGGAGAACTTTCATGAGGTGAGAGTGATACAAACTTGTACAAATTGTATCGCATAACTTTTCGATCAGTATTAGAAGCTAAACTTGATTTCAGATCGTATGATCAATATGGCCAGACATTCTAAGGATTACCATTGTTTAAGAAAGCAGTTGATTCGACTAAACTTTAGGTAATACTTTGTTAATTTTACTTAGTTGCTAGACGACTTATTTCGTACGTGTTAGATATTACTGTTGTGTTGTATCTTAGCACTGAACTGGGAAGGGGTGTACGTGCAAAATTTCTGCTAACTAAACATTCATTACTTCATAGAAAGCGATTTGGTTCATGTTCGTAGTTTGAGTCCGGTATTGTGAACTGTTGTACAACGTAACCCCCGGGATAGACGTTGCCGGTGAGGATGGACCATTGATCATACTGGGAGCTCGTTCTCCTTCGTGAGGTTTATTCGAAAAAGGGGAATTTTGATTCTGTCTTTGTATATATTCGGTTGGTCGGGGTTTCAGCGTTTTTCAGCGAAGCCCTTAACAACCAACTCATGAATCAGCTACTCTAGTTAAATGCATTGAGTCTGAGTTTAGTTTTGTAACTAAGCAGATGTAGACTTTTCCCATCCTTCCTCTTTTTTCTCTCGTGGGGTTGGACGATATTTACGTAATCGTAAAAACTATGAAGGCAAGTAGAATTTATTCGTCTGAAGATGTACATCAATTTATTAAATTATTACATTAGGCGTATAAAATATTCTTAGTTTAGTTCATTTAGATGGTGAGTTACCCCAAGAGTGTCATTGACGTAATGTTCTGGTTGAGAAAACCAGTCTAGTTTGTTAGTTTGAGCAAGGTCGCATGTGAAAAACACAGTATACCAGCACTTACATACAGTATACCTTTATGATACTCGCTTTTTATAACTAACACGTGTTTGGCAGCGAGCAATACATCGCTGAGCTTTACACTTGCTGCCGTGGACACGAGTGCTGGTTTGGCTCTGAGTTGGTGTGTTAGCACTGAACGCCTCCCACAAGACGATGCTACAGCCCACGTGCCGCGACCCTCTGGTCCCAATATGGCGACGCTGTTCTCGTGTCCTGTATACGCGCAACACCTGCTGCTCGCTTACACGCTCCTCGGGCTTGTTTGGTGGGCCTGATCGCGTCACCGCAATTCCAATAGCCACTTCGCTTCGAGCTGCCGCCTCCGGTCGTATTCCCTTCATTTTGACGTGTCACCTCATTCTTACGGAAGCCTACCTGATTTCGCTAATGCAGTTCTGAAAGAAATTTCGTCTCAGCCAGCTGTCTAGTCTTCATTTACTGTTCCATTCTATTCTATAAGGCTTTAATTTTAGTACGAACCGAGAATGTATGCTGCCGTGTATTTTTACTATGTATTCTTATTTCCATTTTAAGATCATAGATGCGATCAACATTTGTGCACCCTGTACTGGAATTATTACTTTAGGTTCTGTTATGTCGTTTAACTGTTTCTTGTGTCGTTTAACGCTGTCCATTTACCACAAGGCCTATCATTGAACAAAATTGTTGTGTATCCATTGATATGTGAATGTATAATTTTGTATAGGTTGAGTTTTAGTTTGATATCATTCAACATGTATCATTCCCAATTTGTATGATTATTATTGCGTACTGTAGTATTTTGTGACCAATCGAAGTATATTTGAAGTTTTTTCGTTAACAAGGAAGTTACGGCACGAATTTCAGTATTTAACAGCCTTCTCTGACTACGGGTTCTTTCTATTTCCCTTGACTATTATTTCTATTCGCTCATTTTTTATGCTTTCAAATACTTGAGTGAGAACCATATGATTGTTCTTTTTTAGCATATTTATGTATGTGAATTCTCTTGTTTTGATCTGCACTGGAAAAATCAAGAAGTAAAGCAAAAAAAGTACTGAAAAACGGACTGTTGCTAGACAACATTTGTCTTCAATATGTGCATGCTTTTTGGTATTTATTTGTTTAAATGTTTGCCATGACTTCGCACGGCTTGCAACGGTGTGGTATAATGGAGATTCGATATGGCAGTGGCACGTTTCTCCGCAGATTTTTTAAACTTGGTGCATTAATAATACTGCATCCTTTTTGAGTTGTATTGTTGCTCAACTCAGCCAAGGTGACGCTTAACTCACGTGATGGTAAGTCCAGGTGCATGTCTTGCTTAGCTGACAGCATCGAGTGAGAATTTGATGGATCGCATTAGCTACACGTGCGGCCATTTGTTGGCTCGTATTGGCTACACATGCGGCCATTTGTTGGCTCGTATTGGCTACACATGCGGCCATTTGTTGGCTCGTATTGGCTACACATGCGGCCATTTGTTGGCTCACATTAGCTACACATGTGACCATCACGGAACCATCGAGGGCTTGAGTGCAGAAGTCTATGCCTCGTGCCTGCTGAACTGGGAGAACAATTGAGCAGAAGAAGGTTTATTGCTTCTACCTAATGACATGACGTCTTGGATCTCTCTTCCTTGGAGCTTTTCCTATACTCTTTTACTAGTGTACATGTATACTATTCGTGTGTATAAGTGCTCATAGAATTGCTGGGGGGTAAGCGGTATTTTAATTTTTTCCTGGCTTGCTATTCCTGTTTTAATTAGATTATTTCAAGTCGATTTAGGCGTAGTTTATCATCGAGCTACCGCATTTGTATGTAATTTTCGAGGTACTGGTGACATTATCCACGAAACCGTAAGTTGTTTGACTCTGACTTAGAGGTTAACTAAAATGTTCGTCAGTACGGCTTGTTTGACATACCAACGTATCTTGTTTTCGTCTCGTCAATTCATAAAATAATTTTGGTTTGTAATAGTGTAGTATTAAACTTAAGTACATTGTAGGAAGACTGATAACCTGTAGATTTGAATTGTCATACGTTAGGCAAGAGAAAAATTCAATTAAGAAATCCGTTGGAATGATTTTCCTAATCGCAGATGTTTATTCTTCATTGATTAGGAACTTGAATTGGTTTAAAGGGACGTGCCTCGTCAAACTGCGTTCATCTGCGTGTGAACCAGTCTTGTAACTATTATAAACCGTGTGAATCAGCCTTGTAACTATTAAAAACCGTGTGAATCAGCCTTGTCACTATTATAGACCGTGGGAATCAGCCTTGTAACTATTATAAACCGTGGGAATCAGCCTTGTAACTATTATAAACCGTGGGAATCAGCCTTGTAACCATTATAAACCGTGGGAATCAGCCTTGTCACTATTATAAACCGTGGGAATCAACCTTGTCACTATTATAAACCGTGGGAATCAGCCTTGTCACTATTATAAATCGTGTGAATCAGCCTTTTATTACCGTAATCCGTGTGAATCAGCGTGGCCACTACCATAGACCGTGTGAATCAGCCTTGCTATTACCATAGATCGTTCAACTACAACTATGGGTGGAAAGGGTTTGGGCTTGTTATTTATTTGTGAGGGTCACAATACTTACATGAGACTGACTGTAGGAGAGGGGGCTCACACGCTCGCAGTGACACGTGCTCAGATGCGCCCTGCATTGTGCACAGCTGCGTGACTGTACGCTGCGGTTTGTGTTCCAGCACCTACAGTCCAGTTTCATTTAGTTGCTACTTTATGCGAATCAGTATTTGTACTGTAATGCTTGGGGGCCAACTGTAACATTCTCTGTTCTGAAAAACGCAGATTTTGATTCATTTACTTAGTTCTAACGTCTGATATTTCTCTAGGAGTTTGAATCCCTCATTAGTATGATTTTTTTTCAGTCGGTACGCTTTCCTTGTACAGCCAAGTCATGTAATGCTTAAATACGTACTTCATTCACACGTTCCTTATTTCCCAGAGAAATTTGCCTCAGCGAAGCAATTTTAGTGTTTCATTATTTGGCGAGTACATCATGCTCAAATAAGAGAATACTTCCTTACATTAGTTTGCTTTAATAGGTGCTGAGATATCGTTTCTCTGCCCTTACTAGTTCACTGGCTGAGCGGGGGTTCTTAGACTTGTTGTGTATCTTCATAAACGACGGATTTGATACCTAGTTGAATAACAGTATTTGTATTGTGTTGACGTACTTCTTAATTCAGCGCTAAAATGAGATAATCAGAGAGTGATATGAAGATACATGCATCGTTGGAGGTTGAAAGTTATAGCAGGAACTCTCTTGATTGATGGTTTGTCGTGTGAAAAAGTTGGCTGTGAATAGGACGTTCCCAGTAGATCTGCCTTGCCCTGCGTATCCTAGGTCTTACATTCCACAGACGGATGCATGAAGCCGAGCTTCAGCAGCGCTTGTATCATGCTACAGTACTGGCACCGAGGCCTCTACATGAGCTTAACCATTTTATTACGTACATGCATAAGTTTAACCAAAGGATTTAGCTTCAGTTTGTATGAAGTGCAAATGCTTAATGTGTGATTAATAAACGTGTTAATGAAGTGAACACATTAGGGTATATTCGTTATGGGATTATTCATCGAGTGTTAGTTCATGCTTTGCATTCCTTAGTACGTTCGATGCATGATTGCAGACCTCTATACATGTGTATGATTTGTATTTCTATGTGCATACATATGATTTACTTCCTGCTATATACGTATTAAATATTTTGTGTTGTGTATCACGAACAATTTTTACTCGGGTTTGAGATTTACTGGTGTGAGATAAATGAATGACAGCTGCTAGAAGACTAGGACTGAGCTGAGCTGATGCCATCAGTGCGTGGGTTGAGAAAGTGAGTTGCTTCAGCTGGAGTACTGTTGCCCTGACCTCCATCAGCCACCTGTTCATGAGGGTGGTGTGTGATCAGCCCATGTCTTTATGCGTCTCTTATCTTGGTCTAATTAAGCCTGGCACTTAGTGAGAGTCCTATTCCAGAGACACCGTAAAACCTCGTAAATGAGCAGTTATTCATTTGCTTATTTTGGTAGTTATTGACAGTTGAAGTGTGGATTTAGTCGAAATTTATCAGTACACAAACTAATGCGCCTGTTTGACTAACATTGTAAACATGGATTTTATTGTTCTAAGGCCTTGGAATTTAAAAATGGATGAAAGAAACGAGTTTTTAAGTGATCGACATGAGAAGGAATTTAAAGGATACACTTTTTATTTTTCACTGTGAGTGCCGCGAGAACTTTTTTTGACATTTTATTGCCTCTGGAAAGGCAGACAAAAAACTGAAAATTCAACTACAGTGCTAACAAAATAAATCAAGGATATGCCGAGACACGCGTCGCTGTGGGCACTTTACAACAAAGGAATGTTTACCTCCGTACCGAAACACTGACGAGAACTGGCGTTAGAGCATCTATCGAGCAGATATAAACCATCCCACGCGTCTCTTAATACTTTAGGCCTTCACAAACGCGCCATGGATCACATCTCTAGGACTGGCCTCTTCTAACCAACACAACGAAACTTTAGAAGAGGCCAGAGAATTGCTCGCTTTCTCGCTATGACAATGACAATCGAGCTTCCTACCATACTAAGTTTCTTCGGTTTTACGCTTGTTCCGTAAAGGAACATGCACACTGAATTTTAGCTGTTGAGTGTGTGTGTGCGGGACCGCCCTAGATAAGTTTATGCATCATGTTGTCTACTAGGAGAACATTTACATAATTCAACATAAAAATTTAATGACCACGATAACGTTGGTTTAGTATTGAAGTATGCCCTTGTATAATTTTTCCGTGTGAACTGCAATGAACGAATGAACAGGTGTACACAATCACGTTTACTGGTCCAACTGTTGCCTCATATAAATAAATGAAAATTACGACTTTCACATGTCACTTAAACTTGCAGAAGATTTACAAATATTTTTTTCAGAGCTTTTGTAATAGTTCGTAAAATTTAAATGAGGTGCAAAAATCGTATATTTTAAAAGTCGAATTCCCATTGAATTTTTTGTTTATAAAATGATTTTTTCTCGCCATTCCTCATTACGTCCATCATTTGCTAAGTCTACTTCTCTTTCTTTATCATTTTTATTCATATAATTTGCCCCTCCTGTACTTCACCTTTCAATCTAGTCACGGTATTACGGAAAATTTCAATAGTAGCAATTAGGTCTTGAGCGATGATTTCAGAATTCATATTTCCTGTGCTCACGAGAACCCTTCAAACAATGAGCTGAGTTGACTACATGCACTCGTAATTGGAAAGACCTTCGCAGCCTCCCACCTTGTTATTCTGAGGTCTGTGTTTGGTGCTCACGAAATTTCGAATCCTTATGTTGGGCTCAAAAATATACAATTGCTTGGCAATGAGTCTGGATGACTTAGGTTTAGCATATCTTGGATGTGTACGATTTTTTCAGTTGTGGGTTTGTGTCATGGATGATCATTGCCACTTGAAGGTAGCCTCTAAGATCCAATTAACCCTTTACTGTCTGAATTAATTTTAGCAGTTCACTCTTTCTGCACTGCTTGTGTTGAAACTAGTTAGCCGGTGCGAATAATACGAGTACAAAGTACAATACTTGACTGAGCATAAACAGAACATGTTCCGTACTCGTCACACTCCTTTGCTAGACTCTATGTTTTTAATTACAGGCGCTATAAGCATTGCTTTTTACTGTGACGAATTCGTCATAGCCGGGCGTAAGGGGTTAACATCCGTTGTCACGTCTCATTGCATGAACACGCAGTCACATGACCGCTTATATGCGCCTACTACATATATCAATAGCCGCGTGTGTGAGGGAAAGCATTTCAACATTTTTCCACGATGTTTATGAATTTCTATTCGAAACTATCGCGTGGTGTAGTGTAGAACTATTTATGACACTTATACTTAGACCTCACCGTCACTGTATTATAAACTATGATCTTTTGATCTATGAATCCTGAAGCCCTTGTAGCGATGAGGTAACGAGATGACACCACCGTAATTATTTCCGCTTGTGTCGGGGTCTGCTTGCTTGTGTTCTCAGCTCACATTCATTTTGTTTTACCTCGTACGTCCCGAAGCAAGAATGTAGACAGACTAGTTTATTATGCTCAAATTATGTTAATCGTAGTTGCTTCGTCCTGCTCGCATCCTCTTGGAATGGATTTGTTGTTTAATTTAGCCTACATTAATATCCGTCCTAAAGTCAATCATACACATTCCTGGTGCCTTGTCTCTCGTATCAGATCAGTTGACACTTTGAATTTTGTAATCGTGGATGGTTATTCTTGGAAGTGCTTTGTATGCTATCTAATACTCGTTGCTGTTATCCATTGTTGACTAGTATGCTTATTATATTAGTTGGTCTTTAGTACATTTGCCGAAATATTGCTATGCAGCTTTGAGTGACGGCTGAGGAGGCACCCTGACGCCGTCAACTTTCTTTGATGTATTTAATGAGGTCTGACGCGCGTCGGAATAATGTCTGACGCTCGTAGGAATAATGAGGTCTGACGCTCGTCGGAATAATGAGGTCTGACGCTCGTAGGACTAATGAGGTCTGACGCTCGTAGGAATAATGAGCTCTGATGCTCGTAGGAATAATGAGGTCTGACGCTCGTAGGAATAGCCTTATTTCCACTTTTTATCTTTCCTCTCTTTTAAAAGTCTCAACAAAATATTGAAAAATTTAAGGAGATCTATTCCAATTGGTAGACAATATAATTGTCTTCACCTGCTAACGATCAGATGTTTTTATTTAACTTCTTTCAAATGTCTTAAAAATTGGGAAGTATTATACTTTTACCTTTACTTTCTAATGCATGGAACATGCTTTCATGTTTTCATTGTAGTTTTAAGAGTATCCAAGTGTAGTGCATGGGCGAAGTCTTGAAGAGTTACACATTAGGTGAAATGGTTGGAAGTGGAGGCAGGAAAGCAGTAAGTGCTACTGGAGAGTTGCGCCCTCCCTGCTCTCGCTGTGCTTCAACAGCTCTCTGTCTCGTGAAGCTAATGCTCTCCTGCAGTGCTATCGCTCCTTCTCAAGCCCTGGTTGCGTCTGTGGCTCGTACCCTCAGCCTCGGCATGCTGAGTGCGTAATGCTTGCGTTCGCTTCTGGTTTACTTCGTGCAATTTGGAGCGATCCTTTCTTTAAATATAATTTTAATCCCTCTTTTGAGTTATAATTCACCTAAATTATATTTTCACAAATACGTTTTAACGAGCTAGAATTATATTTAAATATAAAAATTGAATTGCAACTGAAGCTTTTTTAGACTTAAGCTTCGTTTACTATGTGTATTTTTGGGCTTCATACTAGAGCGCACCATCTTAGTCTGCCATTGCTGTCTCAATTTCTCATGCGACTGAAAACTGTGGACACTTCACTTTCACTTCACTTGAAATGCCCGCATCGCAGTGCATGCCTCACCTGCCTGCTATAACATCTGAATCTTTTAGGTTCGGAGTCTGTGTTGGCTCTCGTCAAGTGCATTCTTATATTTTGTCTGGCTAAATAAATTCATAGCTGTATATGAGGTTTTCATTTTGAGGAGAATTCAGGTGGATTGCTTACCGCTCCACGTGGAATATTGAGACTCTGCTAGGAGGGTTGTAGTTCTAGTGCATCGTTGTCTGTATGTCGTGTTGTAGTAGTCATTCTCACAAGTTTCTCTAATTCCTCACAGGGATTTAACAGTGTTGCTTACCAGAGTCTGTTGTGGGTTTACATCATATTTCCTTCATTTCATGTCTAGTTCGTACCTCATGCAGTGGGGAGGAGGGAGACAAATATTCGTAGAAGTTAAAATTCTTTATTTATTAAATTTCTGATGAACAAAAATAGGATATACCGATAACATATTTGCACACATATGCATAAACTAAGAATATGTAAAAGAAACGACTAAGTTATTGGAAGTAATGAATTTATATGCAATTATAAATATTTCGGGGTGAGAAAGTATTTGTTTAGAACAAATTTCTGATTTTAGATAACACAAAATACTGTTTGGATAAGGTTGGCTGAGCTGATGGATGGATTTACAATAGGGTCAACGTTGGATACATTCTGACGTCAGCAAGGCAGCGGAGGTGTATGGTGTCATAATTATTGGAAGCAGGATTTTTGGTGCTCGAACTCTCTAAATCCTATGAATAATATTTAAATGACTTATAAAATTGGAACATGTAGAAATTATGCCAACATCCACTTTAGTTTCATTATAAGTATGGTTGTAGGTAATAAGTTTTTACGACATAGTCCAAGTTAAAGTATCCTGGTAAGTATTGAATAGCTTTGTTAGGAAGCGATGACATTTTAGAGGGATCCCACGATGGAAATTTTTATGAGTGAGTAAAATTTCAATAGTCTCTTTCGAGGGTGTTGGTAATGTCCACCTGAATGCCTGTATGATTTATTACAGATTTGATTTGCAAGAATTCCATTGAGTTTATTCATCATTAATTTTGATGCATTAATTCTGAATTGTTATAGCGACTTTTCATATCGAGATTTTTATGTACATGTGATTTCATTGCTAGTGTTTCATATTGCATCCGTAGGATAGAAGTGATACGGTTGTAAATGTAGCTTGATATTTGCAGACATCGCATTGGACTGGTCAGACCACGCGCTGTGGTGGCCTGAGAAGAACTCGTGGTTGACGCACACGCGCTCCACGTTGGACCAGAGCGGCGTGACTGCTTCCGCACAGCTCGAATTTACGCCCATGCACAAAGTACTGAGGGTGCAGATGCCCGACCTCAGAGAGATGGACTTCAAGGTCGACTTCAGTGTGAAGACTTTCAATGCTATTGTGGATCTCTGCAAACAGATGGGTGAGTACTGATGCATTCTTAGCACGATGGTTATACTGTATCATATACTTCTCCTGACCACTGATTTCTTTTAATTTTAGTTACACGGCTACAGTAATGACTTATTCTACTGTTTAAGGTGCCTTCTTATGATCAGAGTTCTTGTGTAGGTATTCAGAAAACACGATCGATTCCCAATAAGATCCCTGTTTTGCTGTGGTGACTATGTAGAAGCTGTAGACCATCTAGCTTAAAAACACTTAACCAAAAACATTACATGGAAAGCTTGAAACTCTTATTTAGTCGGTTATAAGTGAAAAAAAGTTCAATGATAAATTGAAGAATTTTTTTGGGGATGTGCTGACCTTAAAACAGCTTATACAGTATCATACTCAAAGAAATTCGTCGAGTCCCTACTCATTCATAAATTTTCGTGCTTCGACTCATTTATCCCCACCCTTGTAGAAAGTTATGGTTTTAATTTGGCGTTTTAACGCGCGAAGGATTAAGGGACGACTATGAGTCTGGTTTGCTTCGTTGCAGGGGATTGAGTTTCTCAGTTGTGCATTATCTGCTGTGTGCAATTCAGCCCCAGACAAGGGGGCAAGCTGGTAGAGGGGGGCTGCAAACAAACTGTTGCCAACTAGATACTCACTTGCAATTAAATTGAAAGAAGTAGAGATATGTGTTCACTGTTGTATTATGTTTTAGGCATCCGACACCCCGAAGAGATGTCGTTCTGTAAGCCCATCACAGCAGATGACCTGAAGTACAACTACGCTGAGAGACAGCTCAAGAAACTTCAGCAGGCCAAAGTCGTCAACGGACAAGTAAGACTTTAATCTTGTTTCTGCTTCAAGTGTTGAATGCCCTTTTACTCTCTCATTCTTCTTTTAGTTTGGGCAGTGTTCTGAAGGGTATTATTCTTTTGTGCTTGGGCTTCATCTGTATTTATCAGGGGAGAAAGAATTGACGATATTTGTTATTCGTTATTCTTCATTCTTGGGTAGTGAGTTACCCTTCAAACGTGATATTATTTATAACTAGGATAGTTGGAAAACACTGTGTGGGACAATGACGTCTACTCTTCGTGAAGATTGGATTTGAACAAATTCGCTTTGGGGCATGATTAAATATATAAATTAAGAAAGAATAGAAAGAATATATTTAAATATATTCTTTCGATCGGAGGCTGGAACATTCTGCGTACCTTTGGAGTTTGCGCACCATCGTAATTTGTGTCTATCTGGGTACCAATAATAGAGTATACTGCTAGTGTTTTCCCTTGTCATTGTTTTATTAGGGGCTAGTATACATGCACGTGAAAAATTCACGTATTTTTTATCAATTTCTTTCGTTTGCCACGGGACACCGTATTTCCGAAGGCGTTTCTATTAACCCTTTCGGTCCCGATGGCATCTCTGGTAGCCGCAGTCATTTTTCGCCCATTAAGATGCAGAGCAATACGTGTGTGTGCAAACGCTGGTAGGGCAGTGCAAGCTACAGTTTGATCAGGACAATGCAGTGACCGTAAAACATCACAAATCATCTTTTTTAAAATTTAATGTTAAATATGTTGAAAAGGTTCTGATATTTGCATCATGGTACCGAAAGGGTTAAAGAGGAAAAGGGCTAATAACGAAAACAACCAGCAATATACGTATATGATACAGTGTATCTTTATTTATATGTGTATATCCGTCCTATTTCTTCCTATGTATTACTGAAGAAAAGTTATTGAACTGAAATCAAAACGGGTATACATATATTATGAGCATTCTATTGTGGATACCAAAGGAGCTGGGTTGCTCTAAAATGCCCCAATTTTTTCTCGTTATTAGCCTTCCTACACGGCCATGTTAACGGTAGATAAAATACAGAATGGAAGTTCTGTATGCATTCATGAAAAATATTCAGGTCACTGATGTTACCACGGGTAAAACTGAAAAAATGTATTTCATTGCAGAGATCCTTAATTTTATCACTTTTGAACCGTGGAGTTGGTTATGGAAGCGTTTATTTTATAGTGAAATTTTAGTATTAGTATGAATTTGAGTGTAATTTTGTGCATATTTGAGCAGTTGCCTGCAGACACGAACACATTTGTGGCAAACAAGAGCACGAGCAACATGAACAGGAGCTACAACACAAGCAACGGCTCCCTCGACAGATCTGCGCACTCTCCTGGCACTCCCGTCAGTTCTCATTTCCCTCCTGCTTAATTTTGCTTCTCTTATATGAAACTGAAAAGTGCATTTTTAGATCTTGAATAATACTACGCAACTACCATCCCTGTAATGTGGCTGGTGTCAGTCACACGTTACTTTTCATGTTGGTCTGGCATATTGAGAGGTTGTCTTTACCGAATGTAGATTATCTGTCATACTTCAAAGTTGAAAATTTACTGGTATAAAACCTGACCAATCGTGTTCAGTCATGATTTGCTCATGGTTTACAATGCTTCACTCTTGTATCGTCAATGTACTTCCATTTAATGCCTGTAGTTAAAGGTAATACGTGACTTACACGAATAATTATGTTCGTGAATGGGCTAACTCTTGTCTGCCTTTACTTTCTTTTTTGTCACTTTTCGAGATAGGCATTTGGAAAGCTCCTAAATTAAATTGTATAGTTCACGTAACATTCTTTTAGGAACTTCTATGAATGCTGCGCATGGTATTTCATAGAGAGCCTGTTTTTGAAACTCTTTTAATCGTCATTCACCCTCGGAATTAGGACTTAAAGCTATTATTTCATAGACAACTTTGCTTATTGTACTGTGCTCGTTCTTCAGATCTGGGAAATCTAATCCAAACTAATATTTTGCTTGTGCTTTGTAGTCGGGCACGTGGCGCCACCCAAACAGCTCGATGAACGGCAGCCTGGGCGTATCATTCGATGGCGCTGCCGTCCACGTCGACAGTTTCAACGGATCAGAACAACTGAACTCGTCGCTGAGTAACTCCCTGCTCTCGCCTCCAGACGGCGCTCGTGCTAAGCTTCCGAGACCCAAAACGCTCCTCGAAAAGGCCAGAATGAACGTTGGGTGAGTTACCACTTTGCACCATCTCCGACCTTGTGAAAATGGTCTTTGCATACGCACTCAACTGAAAATGCAGTAAAATTCTCCACTTGTTTCACTCACCTTGTTAGTGCACTTAAAAACCGTGTTTCGAGAGATTATTATGACTATTCAGAGCATCACTCTTTGTAGCTAGTGAGAGCATTCTGGATGCAACTCACTTAACAATCCTACAGAGACGGAGATATCTGCACAATGACAATGATTCGCAACTGTAACAGTAGAGATGGTAGAAGCTAATTTCAAATACTGTGAAGTTTGGATTGGGCGTTAATTCGTTCCTACTGATGCCTCAAACTTCTGTATTTAAAAAAAAATGAAAACTGGGGAATTCCGGAACCGACTGACTCTAACATTGGATTGAGATTGAATTCCGAGATATGTCTTCAAAAATTAGGACATGTTTGGTCATGACTTCATTTATTTGATTTCAAATATATATTTGTGAATATTACACAGTGTCGGTAAATGGCATTGCACAATAGCTGCACCGGTAGAATATCATAACGACCGTATAATTTACACTACTCGAAGACACCAGCTCTCCATAATGTAAGAATATTTTCATTCTGAAAATATTCTTGTATCGCCTATATGCTTCTGCTGCCCTTTCATTCTAATATTTCTAATAACAATTGTTAGGTATATGTAATATATTTTTATCACATTGTAATATTTTACCCAAGTATCATAAC
>VCRD01002540.1:1868-28957 GCA_006783055.1 Trinorchestia longiramus | reverse complement strand
TATCCGTCTTATTTCTTCCTATGTATTACTGAAGAAAAGTTATTGAACTGAAATCAAAACGGGTATACATGTATTATGAGCCTTCTATTGTGGATACCAAAGGAGCTGGGTTCCTATAAAATGCCCCAATTTTTTCTCGTCATTAGCCTTCCACTTCTACACGGCTATGTTAACGGTAGATAAAATACAGAGTGGAAGTTCTGTATGCATTCATGAAAAATATTCAGGTCTCTGATATTACCACGGGTAGAAGTGAAAAATGTTTTTCATTGCAGAGATCCTTAATTTTATCACTTTTGAACCGTGGAGTTGGTTATGGAGGCGTTTATTTTATAATGAAATTTTAGTATTAGTATGAATTTGAGTGTAATTTTGTGCATATTTGAGCAGTTGCCTGCAGACACGAACACATTTGTGGCAAACAAGAGCACGAGCAACATGAACAGGAGCTACAACACAAGCAACGGCTCCCTTGACAGATCTGCGCACTCTCCTGGCACGCCCGTCAGTCCTCATTTCGCTCCTGCTTAATTTTGCTTCTCTTATATGAAATTAAAAAGTGCATTTTTAAACCTTGAATAATACTACGCAACTACCATCCCTGTAATGTGGCAGGTGTCAGTAACACGTTACTTTTCATGTTAGTCTGTCATACTTCAAAGTTGAAAATTTACTGGTATAAATCCTGACCAATCGTGTACAGTCATGATTTGCTCATGGTTTACAATGCTTCACTCTTGTATCGTCAATGTACTTCCATTTAATGCCTGTAGTTGAAGATAATACGTAACTTACACGAATAATCATGTTGGTGAATGGGCTAACTCTTGTCTTCCTTTACTTTCTTTTTTGTCACTTTTCGAGGTAGGCATTTGGAAAGCTCCTAAATTAAATTGTATAGTTCATGTAACATTTTTTAAGGAACTTCTATGAATGCTGCGCATGGTATTTCATAGAGAGCCTGTTTTTGAAACTTTTAATCATCATTCACCGTCGGAATTAGGACTTGAAGCTATTATTTCATAGACGACTTTGCTTATTGTACTGTGCTCGTTCTTCAGATCTGTGAAATCTAATCCAAACTAATATTTTGCTTGTGCTTTGTAGTCGGGCACATGGCGCCACCCAAACAGCTCGATGAACGGCAGCCTGGGCGTATCGTTCGATGGCGCTGCCGTCCACGTCGACAGTTTCAACGGATCAGAACAACTGAACTCGTCGCTGAGTAACTCCCTGCTCTCGCCTCCAGACGGCGCACGTGCTAAGCTTCCGAGACCCAAAACGCTCCTCGAAAAGGCCAGAATGAACGTTGGGTGAGTTACCACTTAGCACCATCTCCGACCTTGTGAAAATGGTCTTTGCATACGCACTCAACTGAAAATGCAGTAAAACTCTCCACTTGTCTCACTCACCTTGTTACTGCACGTAGAAACCGTGTTTCGAGAGATTATTATGACTACTCAGAGCGTCACTCTTTGCAGCTAGTGAGAGCATTCTGGATGCAACTCACTTAACAATCCTACAGAGACGGAGATATCTGCACAATGACAATGATTCGCAACTGTAACAGTAGAGATGGTAGAAGCTAATTTCAAATACTGTGAAGTTTGGATTGGGTGTTAATTCGTTCCTACTGATGCCTCAAACTTCTGTATTTAAAAAAAAATGAAAACTTGGGAATTCCGGAACCGACTGACTCTAACATTGGATTGAGATTGAATTCCGAGATATGTCTTCAAAAATTATGCCATGTTTGGTCATGACTTCTTTTATTTGATTTCAAATATATATTTGTGAATATTACACAGTGTCGGTAAATGGCATTGCGCAATAGCTGCACCGGTGGAATATCATAACAACCGTATAATTTACACTACTCGAAGACACCAGCTCTCCATACTGTAAGAATATTTTCATTCTGAAAATATTCTTGTATCGCCCATCTGCTTCTGCTGCCTTTTTATTCTAATATTTCTAATAACAATTGTTAGGTATATGTAATATATTGTCATTACATTGTAATATTTTACCCAAGTATCATAACTAACAAAACGAGACCTTGTTTTTATCTGGATTTGTCGTTGTCTCGTGAGCGATGATTGAGGGGTAGCACTCCAATTATTGGTCAACGTTCAGTGAAATGTAGTAGTGATGAGCATTTATTTAATTTCTTTGCGACTGACCTTCCTGTGTAAATATTGAGTATACTAGTATCAATTGTGTTAAGCTTCTACTTTTTGCATCGTCCTCTATTTGTATTCCTGTTTTGAGCGTCAATATTGATTTTGCTACAGGTGGTTGGACTCATCACTGTCGATCATGGAACAGGGAGTGAAGGAAGGCCATACCTTACTGCTGCGCTTCAAGTTCTATAGCTTCTATGATCTGAATCCGAAATACGACGCGGCTCGCATTAATTTGATCTTCAACCAAGCCAAGTACCAGATCCTGAATGAGGAGGTGGACTGCACCGAGGAAGAAATGCTCATGTTCGCCGCACTCCAGGTCTGAGTCTCATCAACTGCTCAATATTTGCTCCTCCTTTACCCTACACTAACTTGTTTAAATTACTTGATTCATTCGTTTGTTTTGTGATTGAGATGAAATATTCTTCAATGCTGTGAAGTGAAACTCTCTTTTACACAAAATCTTTCATTGGAAGCATTGCAATAATGCTGTTTCAGATCTTTAATTAGACTGATGTCACACAGCAAAATATTGGATATTCTTTGTCCAGTTTATTATGAAAGCGTGTAAAAATTACTATTATGGTTGTTTAAAGGACAAAAAGGTATATTAAATTAGCTGTCAGAGTTTGGGTCAAAGTCTTCAAGGAGCTGCTACTTGCTCATGTTTGATAAAAATACCTTAAGTTCAAAGCGTCTTATTTTATATCAAGACTAGATGCCTGATTCTTTTCTGTACTGCCGATAACAAAATAGTTCTTGACATGCCGGCACTGACCTGTAACACGGAAATATAAGAAGTGCGGTCAGATTGTTCAATTATTATAACTCGGTCTCAGTTTATAATCGCCCCACGTTGGGCGATTGCGTTTACGGCATGGGACTTGGATGTCAACCCAAGAATGGGTGAAACGGCTCGTTTCTATTGCCTTATTCTATTCTATTCCTGTTATTTCAGCTCGTTTGTGCCGAAATCGTATATTACGCTCTCCCCACTTGCACTTCTTCATTGTGAATTTGGTTTGCTTGGTGTTCACCAAATGTTTAATTTGCCAAAATAGGGGTAGTTGCGCTAGTGACTAATTGTAGCAGTGTATGTGAAGTACACTATGTATCGCCGCACTGCTGTGATATTGAAAATACTTCTGGAGGCTATGGATTCCTACACGTTGTAGGACACAATTTCTGCAAGTTCTGGAAATAAATTGGTTCTTTGTTCAGCCTAATTGATTGATAGCTCAAAAAACAACATAACAACAAATACTAAATGAATTAAATGTAATACTTACTATAGGGCAGAAAGATGAAGTAGGGTGAATTTTTTTGCTGAATCTTGATAAAATGAAGAGTCTGTTTCTGTGGCCCATACTTTTCCTTTTCCTTGGAGCATTCAAGTTTAGTTTTTTCTGCGGCTTGCGACTAATTTTGACACTAATTGTAATCACTCACATGAGGTCAACATTTTGCTGGCGTTTAAGCTATGATATTGAATGTTTGTACCACATCGTTGTCTGAAAAGCCATAATTGTTTGTTGGTTCATTTTGACCGTGTCCCGCCTTGATCCAAGTTGGCTTTGTTTGTTTCAGTTGCAAGTGAAACTACAAGCAATACAGCCTCAGTCGCAGCAGCAGAACAGCGTGGACGATGATATTGACCGAGCGTTGAATGACCTGCAAGTGAGCCTAGAGGGCGGCAACCACCTCACCCCCAACATCCCCTCTAACTCGGACATCATGCACGTGCCCGAGCTCAAGGGTACCCTCAAGTGTATGAAGTGAGTGGTCACGTCTTTTTTGGTGCGCTCTCGACCAAGTACACCATTCTGTACATGAACTCAGGCTGTACCTCAAGACCATATTTTGTGTAGAAGTGCTGGAAGAACATTCATTTGCCTCATATCGGATGACCGCGAAAAATGCACCTCTTTTTATACTGCTGTAATTTGTTAACTAGTAAAGCTAAACGATTAAGAAATCATTGAAAAAATGAGAAATAAATTTGTTTGATTTAATTTTTGATATTCGAAATGTCCACCACCTGAAATACACTTTTCCTCACGATTGCCAAAATTTCTCATTACATTATGAAAAATATTGACATCGACAATGACTTCGAACTACGTTTTCCAGTTCAGCGATATTTAATGGCAGAGCGATGAATACTTCTTCTTTTACAAAACCCCACTCGAAGTAGTCTCAAGGTTACCGATCAGGTGAGACAGGTTGCGAAAGAAAATTTGACCTATGCAGTACAAGTTGTAGAAGAAATCTTTGGGATAGAAAATCACATCTAAATGAAACTTACGTTAATACATTGTGGATAATAAATAAATTTGCTAGTCATGTTCTTTGCAATGAAACATATTTCAACGTTCTAGCTTTATTAGTTTACAAGTTACAGCAATATAGAAAAGTTGCATTTTGCCGTCACCCCATAGAGATGGCTTCTAGTTTTATTGAATTGAATTGTTCTTTGCAATAAGTGAACATTACTTTTATACAGAATTTATCCTGCATGAGCAAAATCCAAGCTTCTATTTAGATTTGATAGTTTGTATTTAGATTTGATAGTTTGTATTTTGATGCTAAAAAGATTTTTTCTGTAAAATGTTTGTGACGTGCTCCTGTCGTGACGCCAAAATTTTTGCAGACCGCGGCGGTTCACGCTTAAAAGCTTCAAAGATTACTTCTTCGTTTGTCGCGACTTGAGGCTGACATATTACCGTAATATCGAAGAGACGGAGCCTATCGAGGTCGTTGAACTACAAGGATGTGAGGTGACACCTGATGTTCATATCTCCAGCAACAAGTACGGCATAAAGCTCGAGGTCCCATCGGCGCAGCAGCAGCAAGGCATGACTGAATACATTCTCAGACTCTCAGACGTGAGTACTGCTCCTATTTTGTGTTACTTTTAATGATGCTTTCTTGCAGGGCAGTGTTGGAAACTAATGAGCTATTTGTACCACATTGTGCACTGCCTCTTGAGGTACGCCAAACAGGAAGCCTGTATTTTGCAGGTTTAGGAACTTCTACCAGAGAGGTTGAGCTTCTGGACGATGTTTGTATTATGCCAACATTATGCTCTATTATACGAGGTGTGCGAGTGTGGGAGGAATAGAGTCGATTTCAGCCCATTATGTCTATATGAGAGGTGTTAGTTTAGTGCGAGTAAATGACAGAGAATAAGTGGTAGTACGAGCGAAGTTGTTGCTAGTGGCAGTGAACCAATTGCGATCTGGCCAGTCAGTTCGCATATTTAGTACTCGTAAGTGTTTGACATTCTTTTAAACTGAACCGAATAGGGAATGGTATGACAAAGTAAAGTACATTTTCAATCCTCGGAGGAGTCAGTGATTTTGGTTACGTATAATTCATACGTAAGGTCGTTTGTCATTGCAAGAAGTCTGTACAGTTGTAGGAAAAGTTATACCAGACCTGGTCTTAAGTACAATTGATAGTACTGTAGTTACATTTTGTTTAAATTCTGGTGGTTTGGAGATTTGGGAATAGAATTGTGTATGAGAGAATGTTTTGTTGGTTTTTTATAGTACGGATACGTGAGAACTGTAATGTGGAATGGAACCGAGATACAATAGAAGTCTAATCAGAGTGACACTGTACAATAGAGGGGAAACGTCCATCTGCGATGGAATATAGTGTTGTGAGCGAACCCTTCAATATAATTGAGTATTCAGATGATACACGAGCTTCAGAAGAGAATGAGCGATAAGTGTATTAAAAAAGTGGTAACAGAAGTGAGAGGAATGTATACTAGGAGTAGAACAATTGGATACGTCACTAACTCATCATTGGTCACCTCGAACTCGTTTTCACTGCTCTCACCCCGGGTACAAAAAGAAAAGGTACAACCATTCGAAAACCCAGTCTCCTTTCGCTTATAGTATTATAGGTTGTGATTGTTTGATTTGCAATATGAAGCTCAATGAATAATTTCACCTATTCATTCCGTAATGTATTGACGAACAGGAAGACCAGTACGCGCGTTGGATGGCTGCGTTACGACTCGCTGCAAAAGGCAAAACCCTTGCAGATTCCTCGTACCAGAGTGAAGTTCGAGGAATCCAAGCCTTCCTGTCGTTGCAGCAGCCGCGGGCTCCTGCCTTATCTCCTGAACAGCACGGTGCGGATATCAATCCCGAAGAATATCTTAGCCCGCGCTTCTCCAAGAAAATTCGCGGCGGCAAGGTATGTACGCTTCTATCCGCTCTCAGAGTAGCGGATTGTTTCAATTCTCAGTATACCGTAGGTAATTTGTGTTAGTTAATAGAATTATTGGATCACTATCACAGTAATAACAATTTTTGTTCCACGAGAATGTTTTTTGATAGTAAGGTACGCCTTGTATTCCTTTTCTACTCTTTCTCACATAGACATGGGAGACCAACTTGTGCATCCAACTTCTAGAGCTAATGTCTTCATTACTCTATCCATTATTGCATTCTTTAATGTTTTTTTCTGGTATTACGTTCGTGGTTACTCTTAGCGTATGATTTTAGCAACTGCAGTGGTACAGGGCGATGATATGAATCGACGGGTGTTCTTCGGTGGGTGTGCTGAATGAGGTTATTTTTTGCCTTTCTTAGTTACAAGGCACTCCTCGGATGTGTATGAGATTCTCTAGTTCTATTAGGTTAGGTGTGCTCATAGAATCCGACGTCAGTGTTTGTCGGGCGCGTTTAGTGGTATCCTTCGCTACTTGTGGGATCAGTGATGTTTGTTACAGGAGTGTGCTCTGCACTCAGAAACTACATTAGATTTTAAATTCTGTCTTCAGCTCGTCTCGTGAGGGAGGCTGGTGTACCGTATAGCAGATTTTTTGCACGAATGTCTTCATTATTGCTTCTACCTTTTCATCTCTCTATTAATGCATATAGTATTTTTTTATCAGTTGTAAGATCTGCCAAGCCATGCGTTAAACTTATGCACATCTGATACCACTTGAACTAAGTGTGCAATGAATTCCACTGCAATATCATTGAATAACATTCTCTGGGAACTGTTGCTACATATTCTTATCTTTCATTCATATTCTTTGGGAGCTTCTTTTCGCTTCGTATGATACCTTATTTTGCATATGCCACCATTTCTGTGACAGTAATTGCAAACTTGTTTTTACTTGTAATGCGACTACGTACAGGATGCGGCGACATAACTTTCTTTTGTCAAAGCGCTTTCCTCTGAAAAAATGAAATTGTGTTTTTGCACCCTTTATATAAGCGTGAAACTGTTTCAAATTTTATTTCAATGTATTTCCAGACATACTGTTGAAAGGCTTTAAAAACACATAATTTAAAACCAAAAACATAACGAAATAGCAAAACTCGTATATTCTCAATTTTTCAAAATATAAATATGAATAACAAAATAAGGGTTTAAAAAAGTATTTGAACACTTGAAAAAACATCCAATACTTCACTCGGTCGCCACTACTACTTTTTATCGATATCTATCGTCAATATTATCTGGACAAAATTCATTTGGAATCTTAGCCCAGTCCTCTTCGGTGAGTCTTCAATTCATAAAGGTTCGTCACCCTCGGCTTGTAAACCTGCTTCTTGAATATTCTTTATAAATTGCGATTAGATTTAAATATCGTGATAGGCTAAGGTATGGTAATACAATGTTTTAAGTATTATCTTTGTAGTAATCACCGTTAGTCGTATGTTTGAGATCGTTGTTCTGCTGGAACCACCATTTTCATTTTTAACTATTTCCCCTGCTCAAAGCAAATTATCTTTTAATATTTTGTGATACTTGTCAATGTTCATTGTTCCTTCAAAAAATTCTACTGGTCCGGTGCCTTTGAAAGGAAACACCCCCAAACGATTTTGTTCCTCTCATCATACTCAACTATTAGATATGGGATTCATTTGGTCATGGGCAATTCCGTTCAGTCGGCAAAGATGTGTTGTATCGTTATTACTATACTTTAATAGCTCCTAGCAAACTGAAATCATGACCTTAAACGAGTTTTTTCTATAGTAGTGTCCTACTGGGAGATTGTGAATTAAAATTTTGCCGATGAAGTTCACTACTGAAAATGCATATACAAACCTGAGCTTCACTAGCATGAGATTTGTTTTGAAGTAATTCTCTAGTGACGAAAAGATCATCTTCAACAGCTAGAAGCATAGAACACTTCTAACCGATATTTTACGAGGTGTACTAGCTCATGGAAAATTTCTTTCCATTTATTTATAATACACCTTTCTGTGTTGACCAAAATATTAAAGTTCTTAACAATACTCCTATCGCTGTTATTAGCAGTATACATAAAAATTATTCGATCTTGAAGTTATTTCATACATGTCGTTTATGTATTTTACTGTGTTGAGTGGCGTCCAAATGATGACTGACTCCGAACACTACACTTATACGTACGAAAAGTATTCTTCAGTCTGTAGTAATTTCTGCAAGATTCCTGTCTCGTATCTGAGATAGATTGTTGAATGATCTCTAGTATTATAATATGCTTTGGAGGAAGTTTATAAATAGCCTTTCAACCCTATTTTTAATATTTGTCTCATTTAATTTCCTATCTATCATGTATTTGAGAAATTCGTACTTTTGCTGTGTAGTATTTACTGTTCTAAAGCATATATTGTTTGAATCTTGCACTTGAATTATGTCTGAAAGTACATTCAAGTAGAATTTTAAAACAATTCAAATACCTGTTTCACCTGACTGCATGTGCGTAGTTTGCGCTAATGTTTATTTTCTAAGTGAAATAGGCGCTGAGTTTGTGGTGGAGTACGGTTGGTCTCTTGTCATCAACTGTCCAGCAGTTCCTCAGTCTTCATCTGCCCCTCTTTTTCTCAGGCAAAGTTCAGAGCTCTTCAGGACCATGAAGCGAGAACAGATCTGAATTTTAACAGTGCCCATTAATGAATTCTTTCTTGAATAAGGCGTTGATTGATTGATTTTGTTGGGTTCTTGCCATTATTTCATTACTCACATCGGTAGCTGGCCTGCACTCAGGACGTTTATTCTGAAATCCTGAGTGCTTTCTTTTTTTCCTGTACCCAAATAAGTCTGGCCTTGCGAATTATTAGTAGTTCTATTTCTTATTCTACATAGTGCAAATTAGGTGTTTCATCACGTGGTCGTATTCTGATTCTCAGTTTTTTCTCTCAATTTACATTTATGTAGTTGTGAAAAACTCTTCTTGCAAAAATTTGTGTAGCTTCACTCTTTTATCGTGTAATGTATGGCTGGGTTCTTTGGTGGCGCGTGGCTGCGGTGACGCTACGCCCTGCAGAGCGGCTGGTGTACCGGCAAGCCTGCAGATCCGCTGGTAACTCTTGTTTCGCTAACACCTGTTTTACACTCGTGTCTCCCCTACCGTCGGTCTTGTTCTACTTACGGCTTTTTTGGCACAATGAAACATCACTGCCAATGTTTCTTAACGTTGCCCATTTTGTAACATAACTTCCTCTTTCATACTCTAGTTTGTGATGAACTATTTTCTATCTTCAGTAAAATGTCACTCGTGCGTGTGCCGTTTGTCAATTTTTTCTCCATGCTGTGACGAAGAATACCTTTTTAAGTCTTGAATTATCATAGAAATTGTGACATTCATTGTTGCTACGAGTTTTATGCCTTTTCTCCTCTTGGGTGTCGAATTGTTTTTACCTAACATGTAATGAAATTCATTTTGTATAGCTTTCACAGTTTTGATTTCCTGTTTTATGCAAACAGTTATCTGGCAATGTCCCAACACTGATTACTGTGCGTAATTGATCCAGTATTCCGGTATCCGTCATTGATCCAGTATTACAGGTGTCTGGAAAGAAAATACCCAGGCACCTTTCAAAACCCTGTTTTATATTGGTTACAGATGCACTTTAATGCGTAATCGAAAAATTTTGAAACAAATTTTCTAACAACAGATAGAAATTTGTTAGGCTAAAATGTATTTAGTACACTTACGGAAAATTATTATCTGGTTTTCAAAGAGAATTTGTATTTTAGAATTTGAGAGGGTAGATTTGTTTGTTCACTTTGTGCTATTTATGTGTTGAAAAATTTGATCCATGGATGTTGTTTGTGGTGGCGTTCGTGTATTCCTAAGTGATTTGCTGTAAATGGTGAGGGCATTCATCTGGGAAGATGTTTGAGTTGATGCGATCTGTTGCGTTTGGGAACTCACTCTTTGTCAATATCAGTGCTTACTGTGGTGACAGTCGTCTCTGTATGATTAATTATAGCACTAAATAACCTTTGCAATCGAGATAATATTTAAGGTCGAATAAAACTGTACATGGATCTCAGGCGGTGATAAATCACTTCAGTTATTATCTGGATTGTTTTGGCGTATTGGTGTGGAAACACTCTTCTAATCTTCACTGAAGGAGTGAAAGCGAGGAAGTTTATATGTCCTCGTTGCGTGATAAAATTGATTTTAAGGTTAATTTCGACCTAAAATCTCTCGTCTTCCTCCCATACCTCTTATGTGATCAACTAAATTTCAAAGTTTTGTGCTTCAAAAAATTATGGCCGAGTTCTACGATATTAATCCTTTAGGCTTAGTCATGTCCATTTTCTAAGAGTGAGGCTTGAACTCATTCAAATTTTATTCCATTCAAGCGCCCGTTGGTCAACTGTTGACCAGTACAACCTTTATCGAATAAGTATTGGGACTGAAATCATAACAAGAAATTTACTCGCGATTTACAGTTCATAATCTTAAAAATGTTATTCTTCTGCTTTAATACACCACTGCTTGTGCCTTTTATAGTCTTTATTCGTACTCTGGAAGTCGGCGGCCACAAGCTAGTTCAGATACCTCGTCGAAGCCACGTAAACCGCATTACTCGTCTCGGATGTTTGGTGACCGATCCAATTCTATTGAGCGGAGTGATAACCGGTGTCAAAACGTAGATCTTCGAGTACGATTCGGGAACCAAAAGGCAAAGTACTTAGTGACACATAAGAGCCTCTCCTCAATCAAAAATGGGCATGTGTAAATCAGCTATGAAATCAATGCTGATTGTCTTCTCTGACGCAGAATGTAAGGTCCACGTGGTGTTTATACTTGGTGAACGAAGTGTGAACGGTAAATTTTACGTAGAAATGCTCGAATGTTAAAGGATTAGGGTCCACCGCATCCGAAACAAAGTCACCGATTCTTGGATGTTCCATCATGACGAAGCGTTCAGTCACACGTCGTTTATATTGAGAGAGGTACTGACCAGATACAGCATTGCAACACTGCACTGACTACTGTATAGTCCATATTTAGCTCCCGTTGTCTTTTTGCTCAATCGGATTTTAGAAAAAACCGAAAAGACATCGTTTAGGCATGTTTGATGCGATTCAAGCAGTTTCGACATTGTGCTTGTACTGCCTTACGGGTGCCAGCTTCCAAGGCACGTATGGAGACTGGAAAACCGCTGGAAATGATGAATTGATGCGGGAGAGTCAGATTTTAAAGTTCATGAACTCATTGTACGTATATATTCATTAATTTTTTTTAGGATTTCAGTCCCCATACCTATTGAACATACTCTTTATTATACCACGAACTCTAAGTGCTACATTCGCGTGCGACCAGGTTACATTTCAAAAATTGATCGTGAAATTTTTCAATGTGGTGTTTTTAGAACTGGATCTCTTTTTTCCGAACTTCTCTACCCTATTCTTTGAACAAAAGTTAGTTCATGTAAACAACGACGGTGTCATTTCCCTCTAGGGATGATTTTCTGATCAATAGATTCAATGACTAAAAAGCTGATATAATTTGTAAAACACTAAGACTTTTTTTATGTGGTTAAATTGATTTAGTATGTTGCGGTGGAAAATATATTACGGGGCTTGTTCAAATAACTTGACAGATACGTGATTACATGTCACGTTACGTTGGCGGCTACATTTTTTGGGAGAGAATGACGCTCTAGATATGACGGGAAATTTTTGTTCTTCGCCTTTTGTTTTTAACCCTTAATCAAAGTATCATTTTCTGCCACTAGCGGGAACAGCGTAATCTTGTATCTGTTTTGGTATCTATGTGTTAGGTGAAGGAAATTTCTCAAATATATGAAATGTCCAAGGGCCTGCGCTGCGTTAACTTTACACTTCCTGTGGACAGTCAAAAAAGCATTCCAGCGTTAATATTCTTCGGGAAACGTTAGGGAAAATTGTTTTTTTTTTTGGTTTTGTTTCTTGCACTGTTTTAAAGTATGTTTGAGTTAAATTTCTAAACTTTTTTCCTCTGTGCTAAATTTTTCCGACAACAATCAAAAGTTACATGCATCAAATGTTTGCGACCAGAGAGAGGTGCGGTAGTTAAGCTTATGCATTTCCCAGCAGATATTTGAAGTTGTGTTTGAGCGAAGGTACGTGTTTTTAAAAATTCTATCATCAAATCTTACATCATTTAGCAAGCTCGTTGAGAGTATCACTGATAAGCTATTTAATTTGATGGATTTATGTGCAGAGTGTAACGCGCATACTGGAAGCACATGCGAATGTTAAGGAGCTGGGTCTGATTGAGGCCAAAATGCAGTTCATCCGAGCGTGGCAGGCGCTGCCCGACTACGGCTTGTCGTTCTTTTTGGTAAAGCACATGGGGCACAAGAAAGAAGAGCTGCTTGCTGTCGCCTTCAATAGGATCATGAAGATGGATCTCAATTCGGGTGACCACATCAAGACTATCAGATACAACTCAATCAAGGTACGCTTCTAACTTTTGATGGAAACCCATACCTTGTTGAACTTGCGCTCACCAGAATTGTGTAATATGTTTAACCTGATGTAAGTCTCGATTTAGTGTAGAATTATTATAAATTTCTTCCTCGAGGTATGCAGGTAAAAAAAGTTGATTGAGTTCTTGAGTATCGCTTACATCGACTGATTTTACCTTTCCACACACGACTCTTCAGAAATGTTGAATGAGGTGTCACCTGTGGAAGAACAGATATGGGGAATAGAATGTACTGGTTGTTGGAAGCTCAATAGTTCATTTTGGGAAGAGATTCAGCTGCTACGTTGCCAAACCGTCGTAGCAATGTAGTTAGTTTGTAAGATGGACTAGTTATTTTAACAGTTATCATCACTGCAGAAGCGATCATTTGTAGGATTCTGACAGTGCGTTGCATATGGAATGTAGATTTACTGGGAAAATATTTCTATATGAACGATAGCGAAACGTTTTTGTAAAAGCTTTTACGTTGGGATCGAAAGCTAAAATATTCAAGATAGTGCTATTTTTATCCTATGATCTACACTGCCCTGAATTAGAACATTAAAGCTGGGATAATATATTTATAGGGATTAAATTTTGAGTTATAAATTGCTATACTGGGTTACAAAGTTAGCTTGTTGAAATTCTAAATATTTTAAGATTTATTTTTCAATGAAATTATTAATAAAGAATAATGTACGTGTGAGTAAACTTCTTGGAGATTGTTGTATTTGAAGATTAAATTACTTCCACACAAGAAGGCAACCATTTTCTCTAATGATTGCTTCAAAGTGAGGCGACAGATTCCCAGATTTTTGGCTCAACCTTAAGCACGATGAGTTTTGATGCTGTGGTACTAACTTCAGAATGAAAAATTGTTTGTTGGAACATTCGCTTCAATGTCACGAGCTACGTTTAACACTAGACTACCGAATGTGAGTCAAATTACAATAACTTAAACTGAAACATCTTTAGATGAGAGGTGTTAATATTATTGCAATATTATAATTGTTATGAATGCTTTCTTTGTTAAGGCATGGAACGTCAATTGGGGAACGAAGCACATGATGATCCAAACTGAGCAAGAAAATTTGACCTTCTCATGCCTTACCGCCGAGTGCAAGGTGAGCCATTGTTTTGTACAGCGTCAATATCGAATTATTCTTCATTTGTTCTTAAGTTTTCGCCGGGTGGCTTTTTTGGTTTTGTACTGTATTGCTAAGTTTTTTATTTTCAAGTTAGGGTACAAGTCCATCCAAACATTTATGTTCAACCTAACACCGTAACATCTGTATCCACGCTTATGTCTACTTCCGACACTGACGCTGAGATCTGCATCCCCACTAATGCTGCATCCACGCTAATGTCTCCACCCCTGTGCACCTCACTACTCTTTTCATAATTATATTCATATGGACGCATTGTTGTCTACACATCCTCATTAATTTTTTTGTCTCTCAGACAAATATCTATGTGCCTATAACGTATAAAAATAATTGTGCCTAAAACTTATGAAAAAACTTATAAAAATAATAATATGCCTTGACACGATTCCTCTACCACTAGTATAGCCGTTTATTGAGAGAAGTACGAGCATATTGCTTAAATAAGAAGAGGCTGGTCAGTTATTTTGCTTTCAAGGGTTGAATATTTATTACGTAAATTATTAGGCCTTAATGCATCTTACAACTAAAATAGATTACGAAAAGCTCCTCTTACACGAGTAGTCGGAAGCTTGTATGTTACCGTTAGTAAGAGTTCTTTACTTTTAGTATATTTGCTCACCTGAACACAGCCACCACTGGGCTTTCATCTATGCTTATGTTTTCATTTACTTACATGTATAGCTGCAGAAAATGTATCCGCCTGTATGAAAGTTTAAGTTAACTCGAATGTTCCATCTCTGCAGAAATGTTTGCATATTAGTATCATACAAGACTTCACGTCTCATATATGTTCACGTTTCTGCATAAATTTGTGCATCTCTGTATGAGTGCTTATATTTCTGCATAAATATTTACATATGTGCACGAATGTTTGTATCTATAAAAATCTGTAAGAAAAGCTAGCGAAATCTCGAGAAAGAGAGAGCCAGGTGAAGTGCGAAGCCAAGTTGCAATTGGGTGTGCGATGTCTTCACTTTCTAAGACCTCGAGCTTACACTTTCGTATTCCCTGAAATATTGTACGTGAGCGTGCTATGTGTACACTTTATTTAGATTTTGGTGTCTGGTAGATGTTTGATGTATGAACGTACGTCTATAATGCTATAAAATATGTATATCTCTATATTTACAACCAGTTCAAAGTAAAATTACTCCCATACTAAATACAAGTACAGTATACCCTCACCCATTCGCGGTTCACCGTTCGCGGCCTTGCATAATCGCGGATATTGCTCTTAAAGTTGATTTTTTCATAATTTCGGCAATTTCGTGAATTTCTTACACCATTTTTTAACAGAAAAAAGCTCACATTCACCCTAACTGGTAAATAATTTTAAGATAGCAATGTCAGTTAATATAAAATAAAAAAACTAGAAAAGAGATGATACAGTATATGAAGATTTTTAAAATGTTTGGGAAGCATATTTTTGCGTATATAATATACATAGGCGTTTTAAAACTTCATCAATAATTCGCGGGAGGGGAGGGAACGTAACCCCCGCGAATAGCAGGAGATACTGTATATGTATCGTGTTGATAAAAATTGCAATGACAGCAAGTACAAATGTCATAACCTTTTACACACAATTCGAAAGTAAATGTGCGAAAGGTACTTTGAACAAAACCCAAGTGTGTTTAAATTACTCTGAAACGGAGTCATGTGCCCCAATTTTATGTTTCTAGTTCTTGTGTTCATTTCATTTTCTCCTGTTGTCTTCACATCGCACCGTGATCAATTCTTTCTCCACCTGTTACCCGTGCAGTGATGCATTGCTGTTGATAAATTTCTATTACCTATCGTCTATTTTATTGCATTTGACATGCCTCGGTTTACCTCTAATACATGTTTCTTTCACTAATGATTATCGCTTCTTTTTGAGATGGTGTAGCTCATTCATTGCCTGCCTGTTCAAACGTTTTAATATTCTGTACTCAGTTTTACTCTTTCTCATTTCTTACTTCATCAAGTAACATTAGCATTATACATTTCGATTCCGCTAGTTTTAGCCCGGACGTTTCAAACCTATGTAAAACTAGTTGAAATTATATATTTTAGAGCTATATACTTGTAAATTCGCTCACCTAACAAACGACTCACCATTGTATCTCAGCAATACCAACATTCAATTAATTTGGGTTAAATCCATTCATCGTTCTTCATTCACTTGCACCCATCTTTATATGCTCTATGAAATCTTTTTGAAAAAAATATTGACCATAGTCTATTCATTATACTTATCTCCATTCGACTTCTTCCATTCTTGTATCTATCTGGCTTGCAGTATCTAAGTGAAGTGAAATAAGTATTTGGACAGTATCAATATCTTATTCGAATGCATTTGCAGACGTGTTCCAATTACGAGACTCATAAAAAATACATAATTAAGAACAACAAACCTAACTAAACAAAACTATGGCATTACATTGATGTTATTGTCTTTGAACCAATCAAGTGTCCCTTTGGCGGTATGTTAGGGATCGTTTTTCCGTTGGAATTATCACTCCGTTTTTCCACTAATCTGGGCATATTTTCTCCTTATATTTTGCGATACTTTGAACTACTCGTATTCATTGTTCCTTCAATTGCTTCTAGTGATTCGGTGCCATAGAAGAAGAAACACCCCTATGCTGTTTAGGCAGTTCCGTTCTGTCTCCAAACTTATGTTGAATCACTATAATGAAAAAGTTCGATCCTTCCTTCATTCGGCCACAATTTTTTTGTTGAAAAAGTCAGCATAATGCTTGAAATATGAAGTGTCTTGTAAACTGTTGTTATTCAACTGATGTCTTACAAGAGAGATTGTGAATTCGATTTTTATTAAGATGTTTATTTCTCATGGTTCTTTCACGAACCCGAGTTCCATTGGCAGGAAAATTGTTTCGACGTTCGCTAGTGACAGGAGGATCCTCGTGAAGAATTTGAAGTATAGAATGGCCACTTCTGACACATTATCCTAGCTGCACCAACTCGTACAAAATTTTCAATGGTTCCTAACCTTTTCATTTATTTATAACGTAATTAACTGAGCTGATCGAAGTATTTCAAGTTTTTAGAAATGCTTTGATCAGTGTTATTTTCAGTATGTGCAGGTATAAAAATTATACGGCTCGTCAAGTTATTTTGTAGTTGGCATTTAACATTTTGCAGTCGTGTTTGAGCCACGTCCAAATGATCACTAACTCCTAACAGTCTATCGACGAGAGGTCCTCTACATGGTCTGTAGCAATTTCTTGAATATCTCTGGATCGTTTATGGGAAAAATTTTTGGGGTGAACGCTAGTAAAACATTTTAACACGTTGACTCCGAAGTGGTACGTATGTGTACCACTGAGGTTAGGTTCTGTAATTTTTTCAGATCCTTCTAGTGACTAAACGTACAAAGTGAAGTTTTACATCAATCAGGCAATCGGAGGCAACGTGTTAAAGAAGGTATCCAAATAATTATTTCAACCCCCGTTTTTTAGGGCTGTTTTTTCAACCTTCGATGGGCTATAAAAAACAAATTTACATTATATAATGTATTTAATTACCAAAAACACTGCTGGGTTTTACTTATTTCTCACGATAATCACCAAAACGGATCTAGACCGATCGCCAGAATGAGCTAAGTGTACGGTGGCAACTTTATGGGCGAGGGTAGTGTACGGGAATGGCGTAGAAAATTTAAAGAAGGGCGAACCTACGTCCATGAAGAAGGTGAACAAGGGTACAAGTGGTGATGGACTTAATATATGTGCCCATTTTATTGAACTGATCAATGACACATATCAAAGACGAGCTGTTCTCAAGATTTACTCCAGATAAAATGGCTGGAAGCGTGTACCCAAGTAATAGCATCTATAACCAGTTCTCAATAAAATGACCTATCTTTACAGGTGGTGCACGAGTTCATCGGTGGCTACATATTCCTGTCAATGCGAACAAAAGACGCCAACCAGACACTCGACGACGAGCTCTTCCACAAGCTGACAGGCGGGTGGGCTTGAACGAGTGTTGGCAACTGGAACGCCTTACTGACGCAAGCACCGCTGCTGAACACGTAATGTTTTTTTACAAATATCAAAAACCCTTCATATAAATTACGAGGTTAACGTCTAATATGCTTAGTGGGTAAAGTTTGTGGCTGGATAATAATGTTGGGAAACAACGGTTTCTGGGTCGGTACCTGACCTGTTTTTTCAAGTCGTAAGAAGAGCTTTGTGTGGAGAATTGTGTGCATATTGTTCGCCAAATGAATCTTGTTGTGACATGATGCTCATTTTTTGGTGCTGACTGATAACCTAAAAAGAGAATGTTTTTGGTGTTTTTGCTGTTGCGAAAAATTGAAACGTCTAATATTGAAAGCTGTTTTACCTTAATTGTTATGGAACTATATGTTAAAGGGAAGTTGTTCAACAGTTACAAACGTTTATATTTTATTGCTGTGTCTTGATAATGTGACTTTTGTCGGCTCCCAAGCGCTCGCATTTTTTAGTTTCTTCGAATAGAAACAGGCCTACGTAAAATTCGAATACGTATGAATGGATTTTTACTGCACAACGAACACGAAGATGCAGTACGCGATTCGTGAGTTTTTGTAAATTCGCTTTCTATGTTAACGAAAGAGTAATTAATATAAAGGTATGCCATTTTTTCGTGAGGCTTATTAATAACGTTAAATCTATTGTTTGATGTCTTCGATAGTCTAATAGATTTTTCATGCTAGATGGTTTGCTAGCTTAACAAATGAAAGCGTTCCTAGTGGATTACGTTTGAACTCGTCTATTAAAGTATTTTTTCGTGAATTGTTTTTTCCTGAGAAGTGGAATTATTTACAGTGGCCTTCTACTAAAGTATTTATCTAATGATAGTGTCTCAGTAAGGGTAGGATAAGATAATGATAGAATTCACTCTAAATAGTGCCTCAAATGTTCATCGTTGTTGCATCGTTGCATCGTACTAAACTGTCCTTCCATCGGTTCCGTGCGTTTGTGCCAACTTTTATACTCATGTGATGGCGTCATTAAATCTTCCTGTTCGTGGCCAAGCTTAGCTTCGCTTTGCATTTAATGGACATGGTATGTGCTTAGCTCGGCGCAGTGCCTCATCGTGTACTATCATACGTTGCCGCGCCTTAACAGTCTTGCTCGCGTCAGAACTGTTCTCTATTAAGCTAGTTTGTTATTGAATTGCAGTCGTTATTGCAGGACTATAGGCTAAATTTTCATAATAATTAAACTTGTATAGTTACAATTCTCTCTGTTCTATAATATGGGTTTCTTCGAGGATTTCTGTATTGCGACAAAAAATCGTCACATGTGCAACGAAATAAAAATGTTAAATATTGTCGTTCGGTTTTGAAATTGCAATGTTTATTGTACATTTGTGATTTTATTTGATAAAACTAAGCTTTGAACCATATGCATCGTTGCGTTAGCTTGTAGGTTTTGATCGTGACGAGACAAGAAATACAGAGTTGCATCTGCTTGTGCAGTGATGCTGGAACTATCTCCAACTATCGTAATATATTGTTCTGGCGGTGGTTTCTGTGGTGTTTATGCTATTGAAGAATACCTATCGTTATGTAGCATTTGTGTTTCATTTGTAATTTTATTTGCGTTTGACTTCGTGCGAAATATGTAACAAACAAGTATTTCTTGCTATGAATTTACTTTTTTCATGTTATTAATGTATATTCTGTAAATATCGTAGCTTTTCTGATATCTTCTCGTGTATCCTTAGTATCATTTAATAATTCGAACGACCAGTTTTTCAATTGATTGCCGCTATTCACTAAATTGTGCATAATTTTTCTTCGTATGCGGACAGTTAATAAACTTATTTTGCCATACGTGTGCCACTAACGTTTAAGCAGCGCATAAATTTTTCAAGTAACTGCATACTACTTATCTATGTGGCACGTTCGAAAACTTATTTTGCCATCTGGTACAAAACCAATGAGTATATTTACTTGCTGACTGAATGCTTTGTAGAGTTGAAACATCGTGCATCAGTTGCGATTAATTGTTAGCGAAGAGCACGTAGAAGACCAGATACAGCTGACGTTTGTTTTGAAACTTTACAATACTGTTCGCTGTTAACCTCGCGTACAACGAATCTATTCCGTTCTAGCGGCATCGCTAAAATGCTGGTCACGAATGTTTTTTCGTCTGCTTTGTACATGAAACTCTGACTCGGACATTAATTACGAGTTTAATTTAATTGTATGCTTATTTTGCACATTTTTTCATTTCTGGAACTTATCAGTGGTAATTGTCGTCCTGCATTTTTTCCGTTCAGCATGGTCTGCTGTCAGTCCACAAATTAAAGAGACGGACAACTAATCGGTTAATCACGTATCATAACCTCTCCTGAAACAGAGAGAAATATTTCTGTCCAACATACTGATGCGTTTCAGTTTTGAATGCATTTATTGATACTTTCTACGATTCTTTCCTAAGAACTGACAGTTTTAATACCGTGACGTGCTTGAAAATGTCCGTTTTCGTCGGTTAAAAGTATGAAATGACGTTCTGCGTTTGACATTAATCATTACTGTTTGACTATTTTCTTGGAAGTATAGAATTATTAAGTACCGCGGTGTGAATGGCCTTATTAATATGAATGATTGTAATTTTGAATACTATTTCTGCCTCTCCTGGTAAACTAACGCGAATCACTTTAAAAATTTGTAATTCTATAGGTGATCGTTCTGTTTCAAGAATTATCTTATGAGCTTCGATGTTCACTTCGAACAGAAGTTAATAAGTTGAAATTTGCACTCTGTTTTACTCAGCACTATATAGACCCGGTCCAAAACTGCTTGTTTGGTAACGGTGAGTTGTATTAGTCTACTATAAGCGTTTTTCTGCTCATTTATTTCGAACTTATGATAGATAACCTGTGTGTTTTGTTGGCTGTATTGTCAAGTTCATCAAGGTTAACGATTTTTTTTTTTAGATTTCAGCAACCATGAAGAGAAGCAGGTCTTGGTGGACCAGGTTACGAGAGCACTGTACCAGTCGACCGTAGGTTCTTAGTCCCTGGATATTATTTTAGATTAAAAGTGGAATTTCGTGTGCATTGCGTGGTAATCTTTGGGGGTAAAAATTGTGAAAAGCATGCATATGGTAAAATTATCAATTAAATCACCTAAGGGAAGATATTTCCTGTCAAAGAGCGTCTATCTTCCACATTTAGCTCAACCAGTGTCAAGGAAGACGCTGAAGTGGCAAGAATAGATGCATTTGTTCATAGTAAAATGGATTTATTGTAAAATCACTTCATTTAAATTTGTCTCTGAACATTTTATTTATCCGAAGTAGAATTTTTGACTTTAACACAAAAGTTTACTTAATGCTATTACCTACACAAGTAGTGTCATCCATAAAAAATCACTAAAACTTGCCTCGTTTTCTGCTTTGCTTAGAAAAAACTAGACCTCTTCCTTCAGAAATGATCAAATAATAAACTTGTAATACTAACTGTGTATTTGGTAGTACATTATATACATAACTTATTCACCAAACTGTACACTTGTTCAAAAGTTCGATGATAACCATTACAAACACCATTGATTAGCTCAAGGGAGATATAGATTCACCGAAGACTAATGTCAAACTTCAGAGCAGAACATTTATCTCAAACGAATGCAGTACAGGTATAAAAATTATAGCGTTAAATTAAGCGACAAAAAAGTAATATTAAGGCCGTTCAGAACTTATGCCATTTAAAAGTAAACAGAGTTAAATTCAGAGGCCACTTGAACATAGTTTTTATTTATTATGCAGGATGATAAGCATAACGAACACAAAATTAGTGTCCTTAGAGACGATAAATGTCTAAGCATAACATACTGCCCAGCACAACCATATTATCTGGAGTTGTAATAGTTGGAAAAACAACAGCAAAGATAACAATTCGATATTAAGTGTTAGAACTTTAAAATAAATAATTCTACAGTGTAAGGCAACTACCGTTGATACAAAATGAACATTGACAACGAAAGAGAAATAATCTCACGGTCAGAGATTAGCACACCCAAACAGAACGAATGCAAGTATATTATGATAAAATTATTCTATCAATAATGTTCTTGAGAAAGTTATGCATAGAATTTCAACCAGCACATCTGCTAGTAGAGTGTTTTAACAGAGTAAATTGGTACTTCCATAGGACGTTAAATACAAAATTTGAGTAGAAAGATGAGGGAAAGTATCGCAGACATTCGTGGATTAGGCTGGTTGTAGGGAACGTCTGCCTCCACATTGAGACAAAAAAAAAGGAAATAAAGAAAAGATGAGGCCTAAATATCCATCCAAACTCAGTAACCCGAAACAAGTAGTGGTGAGTTTGCAGCTATGAGTACCGCTGAGAAGTGCTAATTTCCTATAACTTAACAGGCCTTACCATACTCCGCGTGCAGTTCAAGGACTTCTCAAGGAACGCCAAGCGACACTGAAAACAATCTGCAGTGCAACCCGTTTACGGGGTTCAGAGACAAAATTAAGAAATTTAATTCGATTGATTCACTTTGTTCAGAGTTCAGTAAACAGTTTTGATAGAAAAAATGTGCGATATGAAATTGAATAGAGATACAGAGCATTCGTTCAAAGAAGGCAGAAGATAAGCATTTCAATGACCTCTCTTCTTTTCGATACGGGAAAAGAGATCGAAAGAAGCAGAGGGAAATATGTACTTTCAATCAAGATTTAATAATTGTCAGTTTGATGTTAGAAATAATTGTTGTCACTTCAACTCGACTAAAACTTCAGCAGTAGAAGCAATGCCAGTTGATATCAAAACACGAAAACAATTGTTTTTTTCAAATTTAGATACACCATGTATGTAATACATTTCTTGATACTTAATGAAGGTGCAGTAGATTCAAATTCCACCCAAAATTTAAATAGGTATAAAGTTATTGAAAGTCAAATAATACAAACAATGAATTCCTAGAACTTAAGAAAATCAAGTACAAGAATGTGAGCGGAGAATGCGAAACATAATGAGTCCTAAATCTTTGAAAAACCTGATTATTCATAAGTTCTGATTACAGTGCGAGCAGACGTCTGAATGCTTTTTTCTCAGCTTGAGCAAAAATATGAGAGAAAAAGACTTAAGCATTGATGAAAAAACCTTTGAGCATTAGCAGCACATTGCGTTCACAAACTTGTCGAATGTAGTTAGAATTAGAATAAAGCTTGAGTAAAGTTTCGTGAGAGTGCAGTGCAGACTGTGGGTGCGAAGAGCTATGAAAATGAAATATAAGCCCTAGCTTTCTGATCGACATGGTATATGAAAACACAATTTCATTTCCTCGGCTAAGAACTGTTCAAAAACACCAAGCGTACCGATATTACATCAGTAAGTCTGCAGTCGAACACATTGAAAATTAAAACATAAAATGAGCTATCCCTACTCAGAAGCACAGGTTAGATAGTATTATATTTACCTGGTATTCTGTAGACAACCTTGCTGAACAACTAATAACACGATAATTTGATTGCGTATAAATAAACATTGATATCCAGAGCCGTTTACCTGCACCACAAAATCCACATTCAAACAAATAACGCACGGGTTCGGCGAAACAAACGTAATTACTAAATATTCCTTCCCTAATAGGGCGCAGTGCGATTCTCCGAGTATAACGAATACCGCGAGTAAAAAAAATAGGTTGGCTGAGACAACTTATGATTACTTACTTTTTACTGTCCCAGGTCGTCAAAGCTAAGGATGTTGAGAAAATACCATTCTACGGTCTAATAGCAGACATTTTAACAGTAGGAAATGGGGCAAATTTCATGGAGAAAAGCCATGTTAAATTCTATGATAAAACTACACAGCTGTTAAGATCTAAATGGCCGGAGTGAAGAAGACACTTCAGTTCAGTAGTGAGGATAATAGACTAAAGCTAAGGCTACGCAGCTAGAAGGTTTATCAGAGGCGTATTTATTCGTTGTCATTCACAGTAAAACTAAAACTAAATTTTCCATTCAGTATCAGACAACTAAATTTCGGAAAAACTGAAGTTAATTTCAGAAGTTGGCATCACTATGCCGGTCGAGAAGAAAGCTAGTAGATACTTAGCAGCCGCGAGACGTAATCATCTTTATTACTATAGAACGAGCCGTAAGTGAGGTACCTCTACATGTCGGTAGCACTGTTACGCTAGCAGCGCTGATATGATTTATTGCTATAGTTGTTCTTAAAAGATACCCTTACATATGACCCCCCTCCCTATATTATACTGCAATAAGTCCAGGAATCACCTAGTCGGGAAGCAGCGCACAGACAATAAAAATTATCTCACACAGAAAAAGTGAAACGAAAAACAAATACAATGACAAGATAATGAGCCCGGAACCTATCGAAAAGCGGAAGGAAAGAAAAATGCAAACTATAGCCCACCCAACACAGAACGTCACATCCTACAACAGATAATCAGAACCAGTGCTGCTATACCAGCTGCAAATAGGTCAGGGATCTCAGAGGAACGCAGCGTTCTTAAGGAACGTTAACTAAGACAGAAACACCGAGATCATTGATATTTAAACTCGGGAATCTAGTCATCCGAGGATCGCTCACTTTCCAAAACAAGCTGAAGAACAATATTCTGCAATGCACTTCGTACACGGTGCAGTGTAACATTACACTGTGGCGCGATAACATCCACGGCAAGAAGCAGCCTTCCCCTAGCAACTTCTATACTATGGAAACTACAACTCTTTGGAGACAGTAGATGCGAGCTTTTAATTTTCTAGAGAGCAGAACACAATTTGATACCGCTTCTGGTGAGGCATTTATTTGATGTCGAAATAAATCTTAAGCATTCTGTCAATGAAATGCAGTACATTTGCGATTTTCAGGATGCCAAATATCAGTACGTGACAGAATCAGAATATCAGAACGAGTTCGTAATCAGATTGTTTTGGTTCCTGTAGCTTAATACAACTCCATTCCAAGATAAAATACCCCAAACATAAAACACTATCAATACTAAGACCAACAAAGAAGAAACGAGTTTCAACTCGAGTGCTTTCAAATATTTTAGACTAAGTGAAACCCAGCAGTCGAAAAAAAAAAGAAATTTTATTCTGCATCATACGTCAGCGAAGCAGATAACGAAGAACAAAATAAGTGGGTATCACAGATACGGTATTGCACTACCAACTATCATCTAGAAAAAGATTTGTTTGAAGGGCTCCAACTTGAGAACGTGCAATAAAACACACCGCACAAATATCTGATCTTACACATAGATTATTGTCCATACAAAAAACATAAGAACATGAGATTATGCAGAGTACCGAGAGCGAACACCAATGGTGTAAGGCTATAATTACGTTATTGCCAACAATTGAATGAACTAAAATGTGATTTAAAATTGAAAGCCAGATGAATTAAAGCTGACTATATAAAAGAATAACAATTTGTTCCTATAGACAAATTGCGAACACAATGTTTTACGCGCAATACCAAACAGAAAGGGAAATTGAAAAAAATAAGACGAGAAATAGGAGTTGAATAACAACACAAAACGCTATGGGCATGCTGCGTTGAATACAGCAACGCAAACAAAGGTGCCACACAATTCAAAAAGTCAACGTCACACTAAACTACCAAAAATACTTTCGACCTGCATTCTAAATATGCCAATAAAAAGTTTAACTTACATAAAATATCAGCTGCCTATTAATACAGCAGCTCCACTCAAGTGTTCGTTTGTTCAGAAATTATGTAGCGTCTTTAGCAGTATCGCCGTCTGAGAAGTAAACTTTAGTAATGACAATGTCACCTGTACTGAGTGTTTGGCAATGGGAGTCTATCTTATCCCACTGCCCTACTTTGGGAGAAGCGGGATAGAGAGGGGATGCAGGGGAAAGGTTGGTAGGGGAAGTGACCGTAGAACGAGCAAGTGCTGGGGAAGTGGCCAAGTGGCAGTTACAGTTACAACACCTGTGGTCGGAGGAGTTACCTCCTCTGTCGTTGAGAATCAAATCTCCGTAGGATGACAGTGGTGTCGGTGAAGTGGCGGCGCTGAGGCCTCTCAGCTGAGAGCTGCAGTCACCGCCAGACTCGCTGTCCACAGTAGCCGCCAACAAGATCGACTCGAGGCGGTCTATCCTCTCGAGCCGGTCCATGGTCTGGTCGTTGAGTGCGTGTCCCATCATCACCATGCTGTCTGTGAACGAAGTAGGCTCCTGCCAAACAGTGAAACCGTACTTATTTAATCATATGAACGTTCGATCAGTAGTTATTGGGATGGAATTTTAAATTCGTTCAAGATGAGATGCTTGACTATGATAGGGATAACGATTGAGATAATTGAGATCATATATGCGCGAGATATGGAATAATTCAACGGTATACTGATACGAGTGAATTGTCAACTACGATAAAGTTTTAGTGGCTAAACTATGAATTTATTCATCAGAAAATGAATAGATTTGTTCAACATTAACTAAAACAAGTGCACTAAATCAAGATAAGATTCTTATAGCTCAATGGTCAAACATAAGTTCGTCTATGAAAGACCACAAAATTGAACCAGACTCGAATCAAAGCCATGTAGACTACATTCAGATGAAATTAAGAAACTCTAGAGAAAATAGGGTTCATTATTAAGGCATGTTATTAAGAATACAGTATTTCCTTCACGGCGATAAAATATACTCCTACTAGACCGTAAAAATGGTTGGTATCGTACGGTATGTAAGTACACCAAGCCTAATAGTCAATACTTTCAGAGAAAATCCGAGGTTTTACACCAGTTCGGCTGAAGTGAAAATCTGTCTTTATGTCTTCTCTTTTGATGGATACAAGCAAGATCAGTAGGAAGTGAGTAGCTTCCGTGCAAAAATAGCTCCGTCAGGTGCATGCGATGTTTGTAGGTAACCTATGTCACACTCTTAAAGGAAGTTCCTCAACTGACAGAACTTCGTATCATGAACAAGGAGTTATGGACTCTGTTTGTCAGTTTACGAACCTGTTTAATGTTATCAGAGAGAGAGGGTGGTTCAGAGCGTGGAGAGAAAACGCCACCAGAGC
>VCRD01002539.1:37276-83676 GCA_006783055.1 Trinorchestia longiramus | reverse complement strand
GACCGGGTTTTGCTTTCTAGTTTCAGAGACGGGTATGTGTGTCAATATAACAGCGGCAAGGGACAGGTAATAGTTTTCCAAAAGGTGTATGGATGCACATATTTTATTATTACAGCTACGTTCAAGTTATTCGCGTTTTCTTCATTTTTAGCTCATATCAAGCTATTGTGTTGGAATTCCTAAAATAATGCTTATAATGTTTTTCACAAGTAAAATTTGAGCATGTTCAAGTTCATGTTAAACTCACGGCATTTTGCGTTTTAACCACATTCAGTGAAGTATTATACAGTCCTTCGATCTTCCAGGTATACTAAAAGACTCTACTCCTTTATTATGATTCTTGTATATTAATATCTGAAAAAGGTCTGGAGGCCGTATCTTGGGTTTTACTAGGCATTTTTGCCTTTTTTTTCATTCAGCATGCTTGGTGTGCAGGTTCAAGCATCACTCACTGCAGTCCGTGCACCGCTACATCGCTCAGTTCAGGGAGATATTTTCGGAGGAGGGACGCAAGAGCGTCAAGATCAAGCACGTCGTGAGTATCTGTGTGCTAAGGCGTATGATAAGGCTTATGGATGAGGCTTATGGATGAGGCTTATGGATGAGGCTTATGGATGAGGCTTAGGGATGAGGCTTAGGGATGAGGCTTAGGGATGAGGCTTAGGGATGAGGCTTAGGGATGAGGCTTAGGGATGAGGCTTATGGATGAGGCTTATGGATGAGGCTTATTGATGGAGCTTATTGATGGGGCTTCACACTTTGAGCTCAGCAGCAACTGTGCACAGCTAGTAAAGGTACTTTCTCGCTATGGCTTTTGAATAGTTTTAGGGTTGAAATTCGAATTCTAATTCGTTCTCTCTTACTATGAGAAACAAAATTTAAATTCTAAATTCGGTTATCAGGTTTACCTTACTTCAGCAGAATCCTTCACAAACCTTGCTACCACCAGCTACCACCAGCTACCACCAGCTTGGTCGACTGGTAAGCGAACCCGCTTGCGATGCGGGAAGAACCGGGTTCGAGGCCCGCTGCCGCCGTGCTCGATTTGTGCTTGACCATCGGCGGCTAGAGTTACGGCATGGGGCCTGGGTCACGACCCAAGAATGGGCCGAAAGGCTCGTTCCTATCGCCTCATTCTATTCTCTATTTTTCCCTTATGTTACATGCAAGCCTCTCTCTCTTTAAAGTGTACGGACCTTTGCTCAGATGCATTACATTTGGAGCTCATACCTTTGTTCGAGTGTCAGCAAAGATTAAGCAATAGAGACCTGAAAAATTCATCTCAACGGATTAATTTTAATCCAATTCATCTGTACTTTTCGAAGAGAGACTTCAATTCAACTGATGAAAAAACTCCCTAGGTGTGTCCAGGTTTCTGTCACTGTCAGAAAATAGGGACAGTCTCCATAGGTCGGTGTGTGAGGTAAGGGAAGGCTGTGTGAGGTAAGGGAAGGCTGTGTGAGGTAAGAGAAGGCTGTGTGAGGTAAGAGAAGGCTGTGTGAGGTAAGAGAAGGCTGTGTGAGGTGACAGAAGGCTGTGTGAGGTGACAGAAGGCTGTGTGAGGTAACACAAGGCTGTGTATGCAGGTGGCAGGCCAGGCACCTCGTGTGTACAGCACCACAGGCAGCAGAGACAGGTCTGGTGTCACGGAGCAGCTGCGCCATGCAGCAGCGGCGGCTGCAGCATCCCAGCACAAGCAACAGCAGCAGCAGCAACCCCAGCAGCTCCAGGTGTGGGCGTCTGGCCTGTGTCTTATGCTGGACACTTGAGTACTAAGTGTCTAGCATAAGCAGGAGGTTTGAGTACCAAGTGTCTAGTATAAGCAGGAGGTTTGAGTACCAAGTGTCTAGCATAAGCAGGAGGTTTGAGTACTAAGTGTCTAGTATAAGCAGGAGGTTTGAGTACTAAGTGTCTAGTATAAGCAGGAGGTTTGAGTACCAAGTGTCTAGCATAAGCAGGAGGTTTGAGTTGAGTACTAGGTGTCTAGTATGAGCCGGAGGTTTGAGTACTAGGTGTCTAGTATAAGCAGGAGGTTTGAGTACCAGGTGTCTAGTATAAGCAGGAGGTTTGAGTACTTTCTTAGTTCAGAAGCACCGGGTTATGTATATATGAATTTGCATTTGCGATTCTTTGTTTTCTTTTATCTAAAAATTACAATATTTCTTTTTTGCATTTTAGAACCAATGATTCATGCTCCTATTTTAGGATTTTGATACAATTACTGTATCCGTTTCCGCCATCATAAACTGTCCAGGTTTGTGTCACTCAGACGGGTGGACCTTCCTAATTTGCTCCTCTAAGCCGTGTGTAATCTCATCTGAACTATATGTAATCTCGTCTTAACTATGTGTAATCTCGTCTTAACTATGTGTAATCTCGTCTCAACTATGTGTAATCTCGTCTCAACTATGTGTAATCTCGTCTAAACTATGTGCTATCTCTGCTAAACTATGTGCTATCTCTGCTAAACTATGTGCTATCTCGTCTAAACTATGTGCAACTCATCTACACTCGGTATTCTCGTCTACACTATGTGCAACTCATCTACACTCGGTATTCTCGTTTACACTATGTGCAACTCATCTACACTCTATATTCTCATCCACACTATGTGCTGTCTCATTTACACTGTGTATTCTCGTCTACACTATGTGCTATCTCGTCTAAACTCTACATGATCTCGTCTACACGATGTGTAATCTCGTCTAAACTATGCGAGTTCTTCTCTAAACTATGTGAAATATAATCTAAATTATGTGAGTTCTTCTCTAAACTATGTAAAATATCATCCAAATTATGTGTAATCTTGTCTAAACTATGAAATCGCGTCTAAACTATGTGTAATCTTGTCTAAACTACAGGTGGTGGACAAAATAATGGAAACACCTTCAAAAATCAACAAATTATAATTTAATATGGTGTAGGTCCGCCTTTTNCAGGATAAGGAGGAGGTTTGAGTACTTAGTGTCCAGGATAAGGAGGAGGTTTGAGTACTTAGTGTCTAGTATAAGCAGGAGGTTTGAGTACTAAGTGTCCAGGATAAGGAGGAGGTTTGAGTACTTAGTGTCTAGTATAAGCAGGAGGTTTGAGGACTAAGTGTCCAGGATAAGGAGGAGGTTTGAGTACTTTCTTAGTTCAAAAGCACCGGGTTATGTATATATGAATTTGCATTGGTGATTCTTTGTTTTCTTTTATCCAAAAATTACAATATTTCTTTTTTGCATTTTAGAACCAATGATTCATGCTCCTATTTTAGGATTTTGATACAATTACTGTATCTGTTTCCGCCATCATAAACTGTCCAGGTTTGTGTCACTCAGACGGGTGGACCTTCCTAATTTGCTCCTCTAAGCCGTGTGTAATCTCATCTGAACTCTCTGTATTCTCGTCTACACTGTGTAATCTCGTCTTAACTATGTGTAATCTCACCTTAACTATGTGTAATCTCACCTTAACTATGTGTAATCTCGTCTTAACTATGTGTAATCTCGTCTTAACTATGTGTAATCTCGTCTAAACTATGTGCCATCTCTGCTAAACTATGTGCTATCTCGTCTAAACTATGTGCAACTAATCTACACTCGGTATTCTCGTCTACACTATGTGCAACTCATCTACGTACACTCTGTATTCTCGTCTAAACTATGTGCAACTCATCTACACTCGGTATTCTCGTCTACACTATGTGCAACTCATCTACACTCTATATTCTCATCCATACTATGTGCTGTCTCATTTACACTGTGTATTCTCGTCTACACTATGTGCTATCTCGTCTAAACTCTACATGATCTCGTCTACACGATGTGTAATCTCGTCTAAACTATGCGAGTTCTTCTCTAAATTATGTGAAATATAATCTAAATTATGTGAGTTCTTCTCTAAACTATGTAAAATATCATCTAAATTATGTGTAATCTTGTCTAAACTATGAAATCGCGTCTAAACTATGTGTAATCTTGTCTAAACTATGTGTAATCTTGTCTAAACTATGTGTAATCTTGTCTAAACTATGTGTAATCTTGTCTAAACTATGTGTAATCTTGTCTAAACTATGTGTAATCTTGTCTAAACTATGTGAAATCGCGTGTAAACTATAAGTAATCTCGTATAACCGTTTGCGACCAGAAGCTCGTGAGCGGAACTGGGGCTTCTGCTGGACCTTTCAACCAACAGCAGAATCTTCTAATAGTCACCAACGTGAGTCTGGAATCCTGCCCCGCAGTTAGTAAGGCAGATCTCTACATATCCCATCGTGCAGTGTTGTGCAAGAGTCTTCATTAACCATTTACTTCCAAGCGTTTACCCTATCGAAGCTTATCTTATTTCAAACTTGCCTGTAGTCCAATGCTGCAGAAAGAATGTTTGGTAGAAAATGCCGTTCTCGGAGATATGGAGTTCAGAGGTTTATATTACTCTGTTTCTTTGTGTACTAGCAGAACTTTCTCGAACGAGAAGCGTAGATTTCAATGAGTTTGTAACCATCTTGATGATTATATATGGTGTGCCTTAAGTCAAGACCTAGAGTACAGTGTTCAACGTTAATAACACTCAATTGATAGGCACCTGAACAGGAAGCTGTTACTGCTGCATTTCTAGATATGTATGCCAAATCCCGCCTTACTCAAATGAGATTAGACCAGGCATCTCTTACTCATCAATTCAGTCTATTTTTGATGTCACTTGCATGGTAGTTTTTGCCACCTGAAGACGTGTTCTCAACTGTTCCTTGCTGTTTCTGGAATTTACCGATCACAAAAGATAAGCTGTCGTTATGAAACAACGGGCTAAAATTACTCTGTTGTTCTCAAAGGGGGATCGAAACCTCAGCGGTGCACTGCAGCAGCAAACTCAGCAGCAAAAAGTGCCAGCTGGTACAGTGGTAATCTCCAAGTCGCAGTCCCTGCCTGTCGTGGCGGCGGCAGTACAGCAGCAGCAACAACAACAGCAACAACAGCAGCGGCTGCATCACGCTACTTCTGCCCAGCTCACTGGTGTGTGTCTGTATTATACAGTAATTATGGTCGTCTTTGATCCTGCTAACGATGTAAATCTGAACTAGTGTACGATTGTTACTTTTGTGGTAAGATTAAAAATCGTTGCACCAATCTGTACTGTTGCTTTTTTAGTGTGTCATTGAGTTTGTTAACGCTGAAGAAGATGGATCATTCTGACCTCATGTGGTTATAGTATTGTATTATGTGAAGTCTTTGATACTCTAAACAAGAGTATAGTCCACTCGTAAACTAGTAACAAGAGCATAATTGGCTATGTTCTAGAAGTAGTTTTCCCTGGGAACATAAAGCTAGCTAATGGAAGGCTGTTGGTCACCTTGCTATGCTTTGGAACTGTTTTTGGGGTTACTGAAGACAAAAATTTACCAACTTGCTCAGGTTTTGATAACTATTTGTTTGAGAAGTGTCTTCGGCCTTTCTTCTGCATCAAGTAGATTTTTCAGCAGAAAGAGACTAAGGAGACTGAATAAAATAATTTTAGGATTATCTGCAGAAGCAAGAGTATGACATTAAAATTCATTGTAGAAATCACAGTAGGCAATAAACAGTATATGGGTTTACGCGAACTAGCTTGGTGCAGGTTCCTCTTGACGAGCTAGTAACATCTACGGCAGCAACGGTCAAGCATTGCTTGTACACACATATTGAGATGTCATACTCATGCTGGAGTTTTCGATACACCTTTGGTATTTATTTCTTTGATGATGATCTTGTTGCTGTTGTGAGTCTGTTGGTGAGCAAAAAAAGTACATATTTTTTTTTGGTTCCTTGATGTGGATCATATTGCTGCTGTAGGTCTTTGTGTGAGCCAACAAGGTACACTTTTTAGCTTTTATTTCCTCAATGTTAATGATATTATTGCTGTTCTAGGTCTCTCGGTGAGCCAACAAGGATCTCAGCAGCAGCAACAGCAACAACAGCCTGTCCTGCTGAGCCGCAACCTGCACCTGAGCAGCCTGCTTTCCGGCCGCACAGTTGTTAGCTCTGCTCAGCAGGCCGTCGTTGCTGGCAGGACTGCTCTCCACACTGCGGGTCTGTTTGTATTCACCATTTTTTTAGTCTTTTGAAAACTAACGTCCCCAGTCAGGCTGTACTTTAAACAGGAATTGACTTCATTGCCACAACCCCTGCTTGGTGTGAACTCCTGGCTGTCTCGTCTACGTTGCTCATGTGACTACCTTTACTGTTGAGCATTGTAGTCGTTAATGGTACTTAATTTTGGACCGAAACTAACGCCACACTGTATTTATTTATTTTGCCAGTCTTATTTAATAACACGCATCACACAGACTTCATTTGCAAGGCCTCAGTGTCCGGACATAGGTCATAGTTTTGTTTTGTGCAAGAGAACCGAGTCGTAACTTCACTGGAGCGTCCTCACGCATCATTTCATCAAAACAATGGGAGCTCTGGCCTTAAAGTTCTTATTTTCAAGTCTATGTGCAGTATTCTAAGGCTGCCTCGTTGAGCTATGGGCTGTGTTTTCCAAATGCTCATGGCATGACTGGCTTCAAGTTTCTTCCATTTAACAATTTTCTTCTATTGTGGTGTTGTATTTCATCTGAAGTAGATTAGATCATAATGCTGTCCTGTTAAAATATTTGTTTAAAAGCTATGTCTTAAATTAATTGTATTTTCAGGATTTTATTTCTTCTTCAATCTTGAGGACTGTTGCTGTAATTTAGGCGCAAGGGATGAACTTAGAGAGTAAGTCGAATTAGCATCTCCTGAAAAATATCTCACCATAGTTTCCAATTTTAGGACGTCCATATCATTATCAGAAAGTCACTAATAAGCATTTAGGAAGAACAACTAAATACATTTGACACTGAATCTAGAATACCTAGTATTTTGGATCCACATATCGTTTTTGAGACAAAAATAATAGATTGAAAAGAAAGTAGTTAGTTTTTTCTGATATGTATTTTAGTTCGAAAAATCAAATTAATAATTTTTAGTCTTAGCAATAGTCTTTCTTATTTTCAATGACACTTCTCCGTCGTTCCACCAGGTTTTTAATGTTGCTTTCAAAAAAATCTTTCAGTTTTGAGAGACTAACAGATCGAGATCATCTTATAGTTTCTCATAATTTTCATAAACTTTATTACGTAAATGATGTTGCAAAGCTCTAACAAGATGGTAATCAGATGGAGCGTTGTCAGGTTAATAGGTTAGTTGAGGTAAAACTTCCCAATTGAAACTTAAAATTTTTTCGTGAGTATTTCTTGCTGTATACCGTCTAGCAGTATCATACTGAACATCTAACTCGAATGCGAGGGAGGAACTCTGCCAAAACATTGAAGATGTTTAAGTTGCCCTACATAACCTAAACTTCCGATTTCTCTAAAGTAAGACAAATACAGAAAATGAACCTTAGGGGTTGCGGAGCTTAAGTGTCGCACAGTTCAGACTAACAAGCGCTTGAAACAAATTGCCGTAATTCAAGAGCTGTTGAGTAAGACTCTTGAATAACAACCAGGACGAGACTCGAGAGTTACAGAGATGTTCTTAGATATGGTAGTCCCTCTTTATGAGGTTTGAATTCGCATCCTAAGGTTTCTAGAACAAATCTGGTGTCGAGAGTACATGAACTACTTTAGTTAGTAATGTGTTCTGCCTATTAGACAAGCGTGATCTGAATGTCAGCGGGGCTATACTTCTGCTTGATCTAAATTAATTGTGCAACTCTCAATGCGAGGTTTCAAGTTAAACGTTCTGATGGAACAAAACCGTCTTGCATTGCAGGCAACATCGGAATGGGAGCTGCGGTTTCTGTCAAGATGAGCACTGTAAGTGGAATCGTCCGTTTTTTAAAGTGAATTTTCAAGCTATAGCTTTATGTGCTGATTGAATCGGGTTGCAGTGTTTCCTGTTTGTTTTGGTTCAAGAGTTGTGTCCCCTTTAAAATCACTTTTGTAATTCATTTAACTAGGATTCATTTCATTGACATTTCTTGTGCTATACTTCTAAGTTGGGGGCGATATGATGAACGCTCAGTTATACTTAACTTTTCCTCAAAGCTATAGATCGTTACCTCACGCTCAATGAAGACGTTACATTTCGACCTACTCGAGTAAATATTGCTAGTGGTTTGACGTTTTTGAAAAGAAGTAAATAATAGTGTTAATACCGTCTGCAAGTCGTGATAGGTCGAGTTGTTTACATATATGCACGAGTTGATTAGATCTTAATTATTCTTAAAGTTATATTGACTGGGATAAAACAGATTTTAAAGTAAGAGTGCTTTATCCGAGCGAGTTCTAGAAAATCCAGAAATGTGATAAATATCTCTACATACACGGCTATAAGTGCAACTTGTTTCGCCTACGCTCCTTCAAGTCCTAGCACTTGAACGTCTTCTATCTCATTACAACCTAGTGCATGCATACCTCTCAGCAGTGATCCGTGACGTAAAAGCAGAAAATGATATGAATTGCCGCACTCATCACTACTTCTGTTCTCCATACACCCGCTCAATTCAAGTCCATCCTTCTAAGCAGCGACGCTTGTTGTCATTCATAAATGCATCGCATTTCTTGCCAGATTCTCATTGCTTTAGGTCTTCTCATTCTTTAATTATTGCTCTGTATCTCTCGTGATGCCACTCGACAATACTGTCTTCCTCTCTTTCACAGCGTCAGATATCCCTATTTTTAACTTTATATCTCTGTTTCTGCTTCTAATTCACATCAGAACAGGACATAAGTTCATATCCCTCCATTCTAAGTTAGAAATTTTTCTTCTACTTAAACATCTCGTTATGCGTGTTATGAAGCATAATTTTAAATTGTAAGTCTAAAAATAATTTAATTATTGATTTGGGGATGGTATCGTGAATTATGGAGTGTTTTTGAACAGATTCAAGATATAATTTTTACTGAGAACTGATATCCCTCGTGAAAAAATCCAAATAATGTTGAATGTGTTGTTGACTCGTTTCGAGGAGTGCAAAGAGTGATGCATCAATAGATCGGTTGTCATTCTGTACTGCACGGGCACTGATTGCTGGGTTACTTGGTTGGTTCTCATCATAGACTCATTCAAGCTACTTGCCGACCCGACTAGAGTTTTCAGACTTATCTTTCCAACTCGAAATGCGAGGCTGCGAATGTTTTGGCAGACAGCTACGGCTCCATTACGTTTACGGTCGCCCATGGTGCTGAAGATACCTAGCATAACAGTATGGGTCGTATGCCGTTGTTACTCAGGTGAACAGTACTCATTTTAAACACGGTCACGTCTCGATGGTAAAATAACTGGCGAGTGGCTACCATTCTTCACTAGTTCAGATTACCAGCATTAATGAGAAACAATGGCTGTGGAAAGTGGCTACCGTTGTCACTAATTCAAATTATCAGCATTAATGTGAAGCCTTTTTCGGGGAAAATTTTTTGACTGTTATTCTGTGTACACTAATGACTTCTATTACTGTAACAGGGTGGTGACCTAAAGACTGAGCCTGTGCTGACATCTGCTGGCCCTGGAGCCGTGCCTGCTCTACAAGCTCTGCTGGCAGGTGGGTGCTGCTTTCCGTGTGTGCTCTGTACTCCAGTAGTTGACATGCGGCAGCAAACTTCTGCTTCTATTGACAATGTGGTGTCTCGGAGATGATAGACGTTGGCCTTTTTAGGTCACTTCTAAGATCAGAAGATTTTCTTGAGAATTCTTGCACATGGATATTTAGCGGTGGCTTACGCTACTTCTGCTCATCAACTACTGAAGTTGAGATGCCATGGCGATATTTGGTTCATAAATTGTAGATAGTTACGAGTTATTGTCATTGTACGTGGGGTAATTGAGATTAGTTTATGGTTTGTGGTCGGTTCATTCCTCGAATAAGTATTTCTTATAAATTACATTCGCATTAGTTTAGTTTAACCCAGTCGGTCGTATTAGTAACATAGATGAACACAACTGCTTTCCAGTTAGATTTGTATTTGTTTTTGATGCATTTTAATTACTGGGTACAAAAATGACTGAAATTTTACTACATTACTGTATTAAATCATTACTCGGATAGAAGTATTATAGTACTCAAGTATAGCGGCATACGAACGCTCGCTGCTCTGTCTCATGTGCAACGCAGCATCTGAGATCACTTTCATGAAGTTGCTTTCCTTGTTCGTTCAAAATATAAATAAAATAATATTAATGAACTAACCAGTCCTTTTTCTTAACGGACGCTCAATACCGTTTACCTGACAAACTCAGCTCTTCAGAAGTATAACACTCTTTGCTTTTTTTTTTAAATTATCTCTGTGTAGTGAGAACGGTTTTTCACTGCCAGTCTCTTGTCGTACATTGAAAGCTGTCCTGGAAATACAGAATCTATCCAAGTCATCAATACCTAAGACTTTTTCACCTTAGCTGTCCTANCCGTGTGTGCTGCTTTCCGTGTGTGCTGCTTTCCGTGTGTGCTCTGTACTGCAGTAGTTGACATGCGGCAGCAAACTTCTGCTTCCATTGACTATGTGGTGTCTCGGAGTTGATAGACGTTGGCTTTTTTAGGTCACTTCTAAGATCAGAAGATTTTCTTGAGAATTTTTGCACATGGATATTTAGCGGTGGCTTACGCTACTTCTGCTCATCAATTACTGAAGTTGAGATGCCATGGCGATATTTGGTTCATAAATTGTAGATAGTTACTAGTTATTGTCATTGTATATGGGGTAATTGAGATTAGTTTATGGTTTGTGGTCGGTTCATTCCTCGAATAAGTATTTCTTATAAATTACATTCGCATTAGTTTAGTTTAACCCAGTCGCTCGTATTAGTAACATAGATGAACACAACTGCTTTCCAGTTAGATTTGTATTTGTTTTTGATGCATTTTAATTACTGGGTACAAAAATGACTGAAATGTTACTACATTACTGTATTAAATCATTACTCGGATAGAAGTATTATAGTACTCAAGTATAGCGGCATACGAACGCTCGCTGCTCTGTCTCATGTGTAACGCAGCATCTGAGATCACTTTCATGAAGTTGCTTTCCTTGTTCGTTCAAAATATAAATAAAATAATATTAATGAACTAACCAGTCCTTTTTCTTAACGGACGCTCAATACCGTTAACCTGACAAACTCAGCTCTTTAGAAGTATAACACTCTTTGCTTTCTTTTTTAAATCATCTCTGTGTAGTGAGAACGATTTTTCACTGCCAGTCACTTGTCGTACATTGAAAGCTGTCCTGGAAATACAGAATCTATCCAAGTCATCAATACCTAAGACTTTTTCACCTTAGCTGTCCTACAAATAAGTGGTTTCATCAAAGATTTGTCAGTGTTTAGTGCAGGAACTTGTTTTAGGTTCAGTGTGATGGTTAGAAAGTTCTATCCGTATTTTCTTTTCCTCTTTATTTTCCAGCAATTGATCTTTCTTATTAGTGTCTTCGTTTCCGTTTTTCTCCTTCCTCTGTTGTTGTGCTCTACCATTGTCTAGTGTAATGAAGTCATTGTGATTGAAGCGACATCGTTTCAGATCATTTGGGTTAAAGTGCCATTTTTCAACTGTTTCAAGTTTGATGGTACACATTTCATACCTCGAAAGTGGTTATGCTTAAAGCTTGGTCGTACGAAAAGCATACCACTTTTTAAAATTGATTTCTTGCGCTGCTCAGCAGCTCAAAATTTGTACCCACATCATAAATGTAAGGGAATATTCCTATGAATCTATAAATTTTTAAGTATGTTAGATTATTTCCATCAAAAGTATGAGCTTGAAAAGGTTAAGATTATTTTGGTTGGAAAGGCCATCTTTTGTTATTTGGTTGAAACTCTTTTTTTTGGACATTATTTTGTTCAAGTGTAATTGTTTATCATTTCGATTGAAGCGCCATCTTTTGAGTTCATTTTAATTTACGCATCATAGTTCTTTTCAGCATTACAATAAAGGCAATACGGAAACCGAACTAGATAAAGTTTTGTATTGGAATAAAGTGTAGTTCAAGAGAACTAGATGCGAACTTGGTTCATGTCTCCTGTCCATGTTCAGGCACTCCGTCAGCAGAGAACCCTGCCCCCAACAGCAGGAATTCTGAGCTCATCAAGAGACTCTCCCTTCAATCATCGCAGCCCAACAAAGTAAGACCAGCGCCAGGCTATAGTTACATAGATGTTGATGTTCTTGAACTATTCTGTGTGTTGCGGGGAAGTTACGTTTTTTGTTTAGAATTGAACATCAATCATCCAAGCAGTTCTCATTTAATATATAGATTCGAGGATAAACTTGCATCTTTTTGGTAATGCAATTCAAACTTCGATTATATTAACTACGTTTATCGATTTTTCGGATATCGATTGGACATATATTAACGAGCGAATTGCTACGATTTAAATTTTTTTTAATGAAGTTGCTTTCACAGGAAATTAATAAATACAAGCACATTTAAGCCTTTCTTATTTTTCGAACATATTCTAAGAGCAGTAATGCGATCGTCCTTTACTTATAACCTTGGTTAATTGAGGCATTGCAGTGTTGTCGTACTCCACCCACCGACCGCTCTCTGTGAGGGTTACTGAGGCTGCCAGCCACACTCGGCAAATTGTTTCATCATCCTCTCCAGCATTGAAGCATATTCAATTTCATAGCTCAAATAGGTCCTGCACTCAGTCAGGGATTGAATTCATATTTTAGGTTGTTTTGATCCTCACATTTAGGTTATTGAGTGCCCGCCATTTACCAGCAAAGTCGACTACTTTTGGCAGTCGAGCATCGCAGAAGTGTCGTGCTGGAAGTTCTCTTTGTTACACGAGACCATCACGAGCATCTGACACAGTAGAGCGAGGATCTCAAAGTTGTGTTTTGATATTACCTCTCTTGTGTGTAGGGTGACCACAAGGCTAGCGTGAAGGTGGATATCACAGCGAGCGCGCTCCCCACCATCACCACCATCAACTGCACGCCCACAACAGGTCTCTTTTACCTGTCTTTGTATCTGAGTTTTTTTAGGTGGGAAATAAAAGTCAAGGTTTACGAACATTACCTCTTGAATTGGTCTTTTGGAAATATATTTCTAGCTACATATCCTAGTAACAACAACTTGTATTGCAGGCCATGTTGTGGCTGGTTACATACGAGTACACAATCTCAACCTCGTTGGGGTTGTAACTATAACGCGAAAAACTTGTTTCTTCTTTCTAGATTCATATTTTGTTTTAGCTATCTGCTTAGTGCCGAACTTTCTTGTAGCTGTTATTGGAGATGGTTTATGTACAGCCATTCCCTCTATTGAGTGATTCTCTTCCTACGTTCGCCTGCAGGTAGCCTGGTGTGCAGCAGCAACAGCGGCAATTCAACGTTATCGAGTTTACTTAGCAGCAACAATAGCGGCGGAAGTAGCCAACAGCAACAGTCTTCCATCCAAGCCGCAGTGCTGAGGAGTGATTCAGCTAACGGCCCTCCACCCAACATCAATATCGCTAACATTGCCAACTTGCCCGGTGAGGTTCATAGTCACCGTCTTTGAGTGTGATTGTTGCTTCAGGGGCAGATTTTAGGTTTCTGGATCTGTACTTGGTATTCTATTTTTCACCTCTCGCACTTACGACGTTTCTACGTCATGTAATGAAGCTAACTTACATTTTGCTAGGCTTTTAAATCTAACTGCTTGGCAGTTATTTACTGTATAAGAATCGTTTTATTTCTATGAAGTTTAATAAAACCTGCAATGCTGTAGTGTGTAAACAAGAGAGTTTATTTCAAAGATACTGTATAGTTAAAACAATATGAAAATACCAGTAATGTCATGACCTAACTGGATGCCAATTTATTAATACTAAATGCTTAGTCTATAACTGAGTTCTGAGTAACTAGGATGCATCTCACGACAATTGGAGTACATGAATGGTCTATGGCTTTTTTGTATTAACTTACTATCTGTGCAGTTGAATGTTTAATACTGGAAATAAAACTCGAATATTGTTATGAAATATTGAGTCCTTTGGTAATTTTGTGCCTATTTCTAAAATATGCCTCCAGCGTCACCATTTGTAACGGCAATGGGTTCTGTGTTAGTCAGATAAGATCTGTTTTGGTCAGATAGAATCTATATTGGTATCAAGAGACACCACAGAAGAACCTCAGATTCATTTAGAGGTCCGCTTTGCAATTCCAGTCAGGAACCTAGGAACGACTATGGCACATCGAACTAAGGTCCGTACCAGGATGAAAGAAGGTTAATGACTACGGTAGATAATTTAATTGCTAGTACAATGCATACCAATAACCAGAACACTCGACGTAATCGAAAATACAAAAGTGAAAAGTAATCATACCAAATAAGAATGACTTGTTAAAAATGGCTATCGATGAAAATTGCAATTAACGACACACAACTAAGACAGCTTACGATATAACCTGTAGTTATAGCAATACGAGGAAAGGTCCTGTCTTCATGGAAGGAGCAGCTAAAGACGTCTAGGATTCATGGAGAGCAATCTCTATTGACTGGTTAGCGAAGAGAGATAACTATAGGGAAGCGATTTGTCAAAGTAGCTGAATCTCAGTTGAGAGCGTCGGTCAAGGTGCTGAAATTCGCCAAATATTAGCAGAGAATGTATTTAGAAGGCTCGGAAGATCAATGGCTGGATGCTACGAGTCAGACTGGGCTATCCTNGAGGATAGAATAGAATAGAATGAGGCTATAGGAACGAACCTTCTGGCCCATTCTTGGGTCGGATAATTACTTCGATAATTATTCGGTTGTTTACCCAAGTCCCATGCCGTATTTCTAGCCGCGTCAACCATGTCGCAGCGGGATTCGAACCCGGGTCTTTCCGCTCGCAAGCAGATTCGCTCACCAGTCGACCAAGCTGGTGATGCTGGCTTCGATCTCGACCTCACCATCTAGGGGAAAAGGCCGAGTCGAAACACCAGATTTTCTGTTAAATCTTTGTCGCTAGATCGTTCCCTCTCTTTTCTTGCTCTCTGTGTAACTGCAGAGACACTTTTACACGTCTCCGAAGAAAACGACGGTACTTTTTCTTGCGTAAATTTATAAAATAATGGAACTAAGTGGTAACCCCTCACAATTATTCAGATAGGATGTGTATGTCTGTTGAGCTGTAATGTTGAATCCCGTTGTAGTGTTCGTGTTGTAATGCAAATAGCGTACTAGTGTTAAATAGCATTAGAATGATCAGTATCACTGTGTCAAAATAGTAATCCTTTTCGAACGTGCTGACCATGTAGCAGTTCCATGTTGTGTTGAATCCTATGATGTCCCTTCATTTTATAACGTGCAGACGTTCCATGATGTGATGCGTTCTACAATATCTCGCATTACTCAGGGCTGAACGTGGGCCTGCAGAACCTGACAAGCGGCTTGAGTGGTGTGCAGAACGTGCAGGTGTCCATCCCTGGACTGCCCGTACCCATCTCTCTCTCCCTCTCCGCCGGCCCTCCGCCCTCCTCGACGCCTTTACCACCTCAGGTCTTCGTTTTTTTTCGCTTTGATTCTCACATTGTCATTCATTGTTAATTAACTCTCTACCGCCGTGTGTCACTCACAGGGAACCTGGAAAATAATTGAAATCATGCGTATATTATTGGTAGTAGGAACGTCATGCCGGTTGTCTTTGACAAAGAACATATTACTGTTCTACTAACAGCAACAACCCAAAAATATTGTCATTGGCGCTCAGTAGCAGTCAAGTCTTGAAATCATAGTTCAGGCTGTAGAGGGCTAAAGTTTATTTAATATGTTTGTCTTGTTGATTTATATGCGACTCGTACTGTGGTTTCCATTTCTAAGTAATGTCTTTATTTTACCTTTAGTAATGTCGTTGTCTTAAGCTTTTTCACTGCTAGTAGCCCCTGAATGCGAACAAAGTCATCTGGTACCCTCTGTAGAAATTTAGAAAAACTATGTATGTTGAAACAAAGTAGTTATTTTAAACACAGCATTCATTTCAATTTTTTTTATAAACGAAATCTGTGTCTTGGATCCAGGTTAAGAACCAATGCGTCCAGTGTCTGTTCTCTTCAGCATACCTCTAGCACAGAATCGACTTTTACTCATGGTTTCCGTTGATGGGTTAGTTGTACAGCATGGTAAGCATTTTTTCATTTGTTTTTCTCTAGCTCTCTCAACGGGGAGCCGATGTACTGACGTAACGATGTTGAAGGATTTTTGAAAATTAAATTGAAAATCACTTGTGGGGTTCAGAATAAAATTTTCAGTGAACCAAACATTTTGCTGAAATTGAAGACCGAAGCTGTTATGACATGGGATAGGTTTTCTATTAAAATTCTTTGTGCTGCCACAGTCGCCGCAGCAGCAACAACAGTCGTCGCAGTCCCCTCATCCCGTGATCATCGCTTCGCCTCAACAGCACTCGGTAATTCGGTGTTCCAAGTTCAGTTTTGTTTACGTTGTGGTCTTTCAAGTATGTATGTCCTCACCTTGACCTTCAGAGTCTGGATGTCGTATGGCTATTTTTCTCGAGGTCATAGCGGGTCTTCAGGAAACATGAATTTTGAGATTAAACCAAATATAACTAGATTATCGCAATGATATACCTTATGCATAGCACCTACCAGGGGAAACTTGTACCTCTAGTGGTCAGGTACTAAGACGAATATTAAAATAATTGATACATGGAAGGCATGCAAGAAGGGTGGGTGTATATAAATATTTGATATAGTACTACAAGTTTTATCAACGTACGTAGTATTACGTGATTCCCATTTTTGAGCACAATAAACAGAAGTTTGTGATTGTCAATTACTGCTGAGGAAAAACGCAATTGCTTCGGCAAGCAAGTCCGATTCTCCAGGAGGGTGGAAGGAAATATACGGGGCGGCTAATTGGTCGGACGCATGTTCAGGTTTAATAAAAGCGAAATCGAGTCAAGAAAGGAAAACCAGTTTTTACTTTTGAAGACAAATATGCTGATCGAAACATGAGACAAATGTACATTTCGAAAATAAAAACGTATATTTTTTATTTTCTTTTTCTGTATTTTATTTCAGCTACAAATGTTATATCTTCACGGAGCTTTTATGTTACGAAATTCAGCGACGAAGTGAGATTTTCGATTTTCTCATTGATTTATGTAGGTGGACTTCGTGACTACACAGAAGACCCAAGTGTAGCGTTTTCGTTACATTCATGACTTGAAATTCTTAAGGGCAAGAATGTTGATCATTGAAAGCGTTGAGGATACACTGTTTTCACCACAGCTTTGTGTACGATTTTTTTTTATCGCAGGATTATGATCTTATCTTTTTGGAGTTCAAGAATATAACCGTCATTAATAGTAGCTTCAGTTTTTACAAACTTTGTGGCCAGGAGTGTTTTTAGAGCTAGGCAGTCAGCTGCATTGACTGTTTGTAAGATACAGGTCTGTTGTAAAAGTGGGGCGTTAATGATTCCTTCATTCCAGTTTTGTTTGTTTTTCCTTGTGCGATGGCTCAATCTTCGTACGATTGACCTGCAGTGTCGGTTCATGTATTTTTTGGGTTGGATATTCATGAATTCTAATTTGCAGTGTTTTTCCTGCTTGGTTACTGACATCAGTGGAAAGCTTTCATTCAGTTAGAGTTGTAGACTTGTAATAAAATTAATTGGTTACTGTGGTAAGAAGTTTGCTTACAGCTAGAAAGTGGTTTCCAACATACTTTGGATTCAGTTACATTACTGGAAATGAATAATAAATGATTACGATGTACTTCGACATTTCCCTTCATTGCGAGAGAGAATAACAAAATAAGAGTTTCATCGTTCACGCAAAAACACAAGATTCTTGTACATACTGACCCTGTCCTGGTCAGGACCCTGCTCTGTAAGCTCTGTCGTAGAGCCTGGCAGCTGTTTTGCTAGTTTAAGTAGCGCTTCCTCGCTCTCGTTTCGACGGAAGTATGAGTTGGAATCGATTTGTTCATTCGGAGATGCTGTAGCCTGACTACGCCTGTGTTTGTGTACAGGGTAGCGGAGGCAGCAGCATCCAGAGTAGCAGCGGCAGCAGTACCTCCACTGCTGGCACTCCTACAGTGGTGCTTGCCTCTACCGCCAGCCTGCCTCAAGGTCACCTCCTGCAGCTACCCATAGGTGAGGGTCCTCTCTGCCTCCATTTGGGCACGTAAAATAAGCGGACTTAATAAAAATTTTGGCATAATGTTTTCAGTGAACGTTAATGTTTATTTTGCTCCCATCTACTTGAAAGGTGAGATGTCATTCTGTTATGATAGTTCATCAGAGAGAACAAACTTGTGAGTTCAGTGGTATTGGGTTGATGAGTACTCGGTGAAAATGGACAGGGATTGTGTAGTTCTGTATTGTAACGAAATACGACCAAATATTGTGCCTATTTGGCTTCAGAATTTTGAATTAGTAGGTGATGATTTTAATGTTTCTGAATTTATAGACTTACTAATATACATATGTCCTGTAGTATTTGCCAATGAAATAAATGAGCACATATGAATTTCAATGCTCATTTTTTACTTCTTTGACCTCTGTATCAATTAACTTTGTGTGTCTCAGAATTTTTACAATCGCTCGTGCTAGCCCTTATCTACTTATATCTGGGAGCTCGCGTTCTTTAGAAGTATGGTCGTTTTCCCAATGCTGCTATTTTGCATCACTGATTGGGGACTCGATAGTTAGCTTTATATTGTTAGCTAGGCCTCGCATTCCTCTAGGAAGCCGCTCGTCAGGTTCTGCGGGCCCACATTCAGCTCTGAGTAATACGAGATATTGTAGGACGCATCACAAAATGGCACCACCGAACAATTTCTCATCGATTCTGTATAGTTTTTACGAATCATTCTGTACTCCAGTGGACCGTTCATTAAAACGAATCCTTGTCACACTTCATACTTTAATTTTTTGAAGATATTACAAGTCTGGAGGTAGCTTTTTAATTAGAATATTTGTCTGTTATTTTGCTAAGAGACCATTACCTACACGCCTGCCTGATAGTTTCAGAATACAAAAGGATGAAGTTTCGTTTATTTTGTTTTATCATTAGACACTCAACATTTAGGAAAGTTTTTGATTCTAAATTTGTTCGATTTTTGTAAAAATGCAATGGGTATCGGATTTTTTGAAATTCTTCGGTGTCTCAGAATGTCGTAAAACGTGGTATACAGTTCAAGAAAAGATTATAGAGAATAAAAAACGACTCGGTTCGTGTAAATTGTTCCGTTGTCATATCTAAAAATCATAATTTCCATCTATTCATTTTCTGATGTGATGTTTTGGATTTTTGGCAATTATTCTGCGAGTCTTGAGTATTTGTTTGCGTTTTCAACATTTTCATGCTGCATGCGTGCTAAACGCAAGGTGCAATTCAGTGTCAGTTCTGAAGACTCCTATTCAGTTTGCGATCACTTGTATGCTTTATTATCATCTTGACTGAATATAACATAACTTCTGATAATACAATTGGTACATCCATGTAAGGGGCGAAGTTTTATATAGTTTTTATTCAAATCACAGTGCAAGGGTCTCAGTTGGCAGCCCAGCTGACAAAGCCGCAACCTGGTCAGCACCTTCAACAGCAGACAACCGTGAGCGTCTTCCAGGTGAGGTGATCTTCCAAGGCTGGTCTGGAACCACAAGCCTTCTTTTCTGTAATAATTTCTAATAAAAACTGCAAGGAAGCTTTATTCTATATTAATTCTGCAATGCTGTCGGAAAAAAATTACAATGAGGCTAATTCTGTGTTAATTATGCAATGCTCTGTGGAAGAAAATACAACGGGGCTTTGGAGTGTAATAATTCCACAATACTCTGAAAGAAAATACAACGGGGATTTGTTCTGTAATAATATTTTTGAAGACCTAGTATTGTTCAGAGCGGAAGCAGCCTTCGGATACATATTTTTTCCGAAGTAGAAGTAACCATTTCTGATACTCTTACGACGCAAGACCAGTGTCACCCGGATGGTAAGTGGGAGCTTGAATGATAGAATTTTGTGTAGGAATTTGTCAGTAAACTTAGAAGCTACGGTAATTGTTCGTTTTGTTATGGTAATTTCTTACACTTCTTACTGTTACATCTCCGTTTTACTAGTGATAATGAGTGCAGTAGTTTGAAATCGTCTGTGCAAGGTGTTTCGTGGTCAAAACTTCTAAGAGTTCGACAATAAGCAATTTCAAATTATTTTCTTGCGTAACTCTTCATTCACACCTGAAGCTATGTATCAGTTCATTCTATTCGCAAATATTTTCTCGTTATTATATTTTCACATCGCACAAATATTTCCTAGCTTGACCTTCGAGATATAAATGAAAGTTGCTTCTCTGGGCTTATTTTTTTTGCAATGAATTTCTATGTTTTCCTTGTTCAATCTCGTGTGCCAGGCACTACACTGAAGAAGGCTGATACGCTCCTTTAAAGTATACAGGGTGTCTCAAAAAAAATGTACTCACCCTTTAACCGTTGCTAACATGCTGTCTTCTTTGTGTTGCAGGTGTGAGGTTCGAACCTTTTCGAACATGATTAAATGTGATGAAAGAATCATGTTCGCAAAGGTTCGAACCTCACACCTGCAACACAAAGAAGACAGCATGTTAGCAACGGTTAAAGGGTGAGTACATTTTTTCGAGACACCCTGTATAGGTAGTGTCTGTCTTCATGAACATACTTTGCAAGCCTAGCATTCCGCAGAACATTTATAACCCTAGAACCAGTGATGCTTGGTGTAGGTTTAGTTTTCCCTTGGATGCATCATTTCTGTTTCTCCTAGTTGATTCTCATGTCAAAGGTGGCCGAGAAAACAATATACTTGACAACCGTCTTTGATATTAAAACTATTCCTAAAGCATTAATTTTTCGTCTCTTTCATGGATGTCGCTGTGGAATTGTACTTTTAAGGCTTCTATTTAAAAGTTAGATTTTACGGTGATGTGTGTACAACTGACATTTGTATAGTCGTAGACCCTACTATGACCATCCACTCATAAACTAAAATGAATTTGAATCTAAGATTTGCGCATCCGAGTTTTTCTCTTTACAAGTCGCCTCCGGTTCTACGAGTTTCTACCGAATAAATATATTTAAAATATCTCAGGACGTGGAAAACTTTTATGGTTTGTCTTCATGCAGAGGATGTGTAACTCTAAAATCAAACGAGAACTGTCTCATAATACTCGCTGCTGAAATCGCTCGAATTTTCGATACCGTGGTTAAACCAGGAATATAGTAATAATTATTACGATTACAATTTTAATGGTAATTTATCATAATTTTTGGATGCAGAGCTCGAGCAGCAGTGGGGGCGTGAGTGTAGCAGGCCACACGTATACCAGCAGCGGGACAGGGGGGCACACCGAGGTGCTCGTGTCCAGCGCAGGGTTGCTGCCTCGTCCTCCACAACCTGTTCTGCCCCGCACCTCCAAGCAGCAAGTACGTTTCTACCTGCATTCCTCTCTTACTAGTTCCTATTGTAATCATAAACCTCGACACCTGTACATATTTCATTGTTCGTTTTTATCACACGGGCTACACGGCCCATGTGAGCTTGTTTTGTGTTAGATTTTAAGACTATTTTAAGCGAGCTCTCATGGCAGCGACGTCAACACTGGGTCAACTTTTCGATGAAGTGATCCTGACCTCAGCTTTTGTTAATGGCCACTGCCAACTATTCTTCTTTCAGTAACGCTTGCCTTTAACATTTTTCCCTCGTGCGATGGTAGTTCTATTAATGTCTTCCTTACAATGAATGACTTGTAGATATAAAGCTTGTATCTGAGACGAATTTTCCTAAATTTGTTGTTCCTCATGATGCGAGTCACGAACCTGTTAAGAACGCCATGTAATGGCAGTCTGAGTGCACACATCTAGGAATAAATATAGAATATATTTGCATAAGCATTGGAATTTATCCTTAGTCCATTAAAGACGGAGGATTGCAAGCATACACCCATGAATTAATCTCGTGGCGTGGGTTGTTGGGGATCCTTAATATCTATGTGACATTGTGTACCAATCATCGTTGTGTACCAATCTGCTGTTCGTTTAATGACGAAAATATTACTTTTGGTGGAGAAGAAAAATTAAAATATGTATTTGTGGAGTGTCTTTGTTTCATCACGATACAAACTTGAACAAGCTGTTCCTTCTCTGTACTCTTGCTCCTAATTGAAGGAGAAAATGAACTTTGGATCAAAATAGTTTGTGGAAAAGTGAAAATGTTTGTTACACAAAACATTTACTCGTTTGGTTTCATTTTTGCAACTTTTTGAGAGTATAGGTCGTACTTGACAAGAACTTTAATAACTTTACTTAGTTCATTCTGATGAATTTGTAAAGTTGCTGAAACTCCGTCTAGCGATAGTGGGCAAAAATAGAGATATTTTATTTGCTCTATCCAGTTATGTTGATCGCGCCATAGATGTCGCTGCTTCGCTCATAGCTTTGTTTTGTACAGCTGCAACTGGCACTCCCGAAACCGAGCCAAGGGCAAATCAATCAGCATTTGCAGCAAAAGCTGGTGCAGCTCGCTGCAATGAAATCCCAACAACAGCAGCAGCAGCAGCAACAACAACAACAAATTCATGTTCAACAGCTGCAACAACAGCAACAGTTAGAACAAAAAGACCAGCAGCTTCACATGGTCCAGCCGCCGCAGCCGTCGCTGTGATCTAAGTTTGTTGAGTGCCCGAATCTATCAACAGATGTGGAGGCTCCGATAGGTTTGTATGTAGTTTATAGTCCTTCAGAGATTTTTACCGTAGTAGATCGTTCTTCAGCGTGCATAGTTCCCTTCGAACGTATCTTGTCTACAAGTAGTTGGCTGGTAATGTGTGTCCTCGTGTGCATGTTTTGGGATCTTTTAGTTCCTTGGTGTGTTCACAGCTTTACCCACGGTCTAGTCGGTGTTTTTCTTGAAAGAGTCCATCGTGAATTTGTTGTTAAGAGTTACGTGCATCTCTTATCTTTTCCTTGAGTCGCTCACACCAGTACGGCAGGCTGCTGCATTGTTTGAGTAAATTCTTGTCAGTTATTTTGTACAATTAACTTATAGAGATACTTGTGCTGTCTCTCGTGCCTGCTGTAGCAAGCTGTGCTAACCGACACGCGAGAACTTTGCTCTTTGTGGGTATTACCTGAATGGAGTCGCTAACGAATCAAGTTTTTAAGATCATGTAAAGTGTATAGAAACTATTGTTGAACTTTGTATATAATGCATAAATAATTGGACCAGTTCATGAGATTGTATTTCACCTTCATTGCTTTATTTGATCTTTCCTCTGTTTTGATAGACCTGAGCGAGTTGACCTAAATATTCAGGAGAGTTAGTAAACGATGTGTACTATATGTTATGTCTTATTTTTGACTCAGTCATGTTGCAATGATGCATGAATGAAACAAAGGGCAGTTAAGATCTGATTTGGTGATTTGGATCTGTCGCCGATATTGTCTTGGTTTTTTTCACAGCTATTGAGAATAGTTCTGGTAAGCTCTCTACGTTTTCAAGTGAAGTTTTATTGTCTGTGTGTGATCTTTGAAGTATCTGACCGTTGTATTTCATGTTCCTACGAGATTTTACTTCTTTTTTATCTGCAATTTTGGTCTACGATTCTCGATTATTATTATTTTGTGTTATCAGTGTACGATGTAACGGCTCAATGGAGGTTCGATGAAGATATTTACACCTAAGTTCTTACATTGTTGAAAACGCTAATAGTTTTCATAATTAATATTTCTTATTCACATAACTCAAGTATGTACTGCTAAAAGTTCTAGATATTTCTCGGAATGGCATTTCTACTGTAGTCTTGACAACTGTTTAATGGTACCTAAATTACGTAGTACGTGTAGTATTGTGAAGGGTAGGTGATTAGTTCAAAGCAAGAATTTCGTATGAGATAAATTGCTTGTGGCTGTGTATTTTCTGCACCATCTTGATGGAGCTGTTAACGCCGCAAATTTTTTCTTCTCTGTCCTGTTCTCTTTCAAGTATTCTTTAATTTTGTTGAAGTTTTTTTAATCTTATGCTTTTAAATGGAATATCACTGCTGAGATCACCCATATTGTAGCTACTGTGGTTGAACCAAGAATATAATAATAATAATGATTTTTAAATGAAAAAAGTTGGGGCTCATTATTATTTAATTTCTCTATTTTACTGGATATTATAGTTCGTTGCCGGAAGGTGTTCTAGAATGCCCTTGCTAGGTATTATGATTTTTTTAAGTAGGTGATGCCTGTTGAACTCGGATCTCTTGATTTTTGTGTCGATTTCAGCTCTTTTTATAAGTGTCGCTGTATGTTGATAACTGGAGAAAAGATTTACAGTTTATTTAGCGATAGAAGAACAGTGTGACTCAAGTCAATGAGCTTATTTGTTCTGTTCTATAAACTTATGAATTTATGGTATAAAGATGGAAGTGAGCACACCTTTGTGAGCTTCTTTTAGATCTATACAGTGGGTCCTCGATTTACGTAGGGATTCTGTTTTTGAGGCACGACGTAACTCAATATTTGCTGTGAGTCGGAACCCTGCTTCTAAAAACCTTTGTAATCATGTCCTGTCTCTTGCCACTAAATCTTGTCAATAAATCGTGATGTAATAGCACTAACGTAATTTCAACGCATAAAGTTTGAATATATCTTGGACAAATTGGGTTGCTCAAATTGCAAACATTTAAATATAATATTAATTCCTCACCTTTACTGACTTACTTAACTTGCATGCTGGACTCCAAGGAGAGGATAGATTTTATTTATTTTTGATTTAATTTCATTTTGTAAGTTATTGGAAGATGTTGAAAAAATTATATATATATGTATATTCGATGCTGAGCCAGCCAAATTATCAACAGTTGTTCGTTGGACGTAGAACAAAGTGCAAATTTGGTGCCAAATCTCGTTTTACTGGGATGTTTAGTTTTGCATCTAATTTAATGGAAGAAGCGTCGTAACCTCGAAACAGCGTACATTGGAACCACCGTAAACTGAGGACTTGCTGTACTTGTAGCAGATAGTTTGTTTTTTCTTTCTAGCGCAAACACTAAGCAAATGCTATTCCTGGAAATTCACGACCGCTTTGCGTATTGTGTGTCGTTTCAGAGTCGAGTAAGGGCTGGGTCTTTCACATAATGGAATACTAAAATCTACTGTATGTGACTACACTGTTGTTGACGGAGTTGCAAGCTTTCGCTGTACATAGTTCCTCAGCTATTTCATATGATATTGCCGAGCCTTTATTTCATTCTGTAGTCTCGTGTGCTGGCGGCCTAACTGGTTGAAATTTTTAGTACGAGATCAACTCTTCGATTATTTTGAGGTAGCTATTGGGTGTTGTCATAGTTGGCAATTCACGGAAGAAAAGGATCGTTTCTGCGATACCTGTAAAATGTGCAATTACTGGCTACACAAACCTCTGTTAGTGGTTAAGACTTGTGTGCGATGTTAGAGTCTTGTTAAAGAGCCGAATCTTGGTGAATGAAATACCACGTTCTTTCCTACTGTCATTGCATCGAGATGTCAACCGATGCCCAAAATTAACCTCCACTTCCCTTTCATTGGCCATTATTATTTCTTCTGTTTAAAAGGGGTACGTATGTATATGCCACAGCTTGCAATGTGTTCTTTTTCTGGAGAGCTTCCCTAGAGTAGCCTCTGTTTTGTTCTCTCATTCCTAAAAGCTTGTATCGTTTTTAAGTTTGTTTTATTAGATAGTGTTAACTCAATTCCTGAATTATATTGTAAAATTAACTGGGTTCGAAATAATGTTTTTCTCAAGGCAGCTGAATTCTCTAAGCTTTAGGTTACTGAACACTAACTTTCATGTTTCATTCTCAAAACTTCGAGTGCGCAATTTGCGATTAAGCTAAATTTGAATAGTTTCTCCCTACATCATATGATTTCGGAAGATATTCAGTCTATTTTAAAACCACTGGAGTTACAAGTTGCTAGTGTATAGTCATAACTGTGGTTTTCCTTTTTAAAATACTGTCCTAACTCTTCCAAACGTTGCCTGAGCACAAATTGTATCGCAAGTTATGTGTCGTACTCGATGTCTTTATTTATGTAAGTCGTGGAGGTTGTCACGAGATAAAACTCGTGAGAACGTTGTATTCCTATGTTAGTAATTTTGAAGTTTCTCAGAGATTTGTTCGACTGGTTTCATAGCTGTGGCCTAACTCTGTTCTTACCTCAGCTGTGCTGCTCGAGTAATTGCAACGCTTCCTGTACAAAGTGCCCTACAGTGAAGGCCAACTGGTGGGTACCATGCATGCAGATGCATTATGTAGAAAAAGTTCTCCCAACGCTCATGAAAATTTTAAGTGTTTATTTTGGCTGTAATACATGGAAAGATATAATCTGATTCTTTTCCTTCGTCGAATCTCACATCTCCATGATTGAAGGGTGGGCAAAAAAGAACATTGAGTGAAATCGTATTACTTTTAAAACTTAAATCCTAAAAATCAAACTCTTCTTATTTCGTAATGATTTTACAGCTCACTTTCAAGATCCCCTCATGGTCACGAATGTTGAGCCACAAACTTTTAAAACATTTTTTCTCTGATTGACTAGCAAAACGTTTTAAGTATTGATGTATTTAAAGTTTCGGAGTGGCTGGCTTTACTATGATTATTATTTTTTAATACACATTTGCTTCCACTGCAGCCGAGTGGTTAATGTTTTTTCTTGTGATTGCCGCCTGACCATTTCTGCCAAGTTAAAGAAAGGTAACAAACTGTCGCTTGCAACGCGCCGACTGCTCACATGGCACAGAGAACTGATACGCAGACCACCCATCCAACTCAAGAGGAAGATACTACGTGAGTATATTGTTTGAGTGAATAGTGCTTGAATTCAGCTTCCATGTTTTTTCGCATTCAATCAATGTGCCTGAAATTCTTTTACTGTGTTTCAGCCTAATGATGGTGGTCGATGCGTCAAAAAGTTACCTGTTTATAGCTAGATGTTATTTCTATTGTTACTATTTTAATTCCTTTTCAAAATTTTAACACAATGAGCATGAACAACCATGGTTATACCAAATCGACTTGGGCCTCCCGGACATCTGCCGACATCGCTGCTAAATGCGGACGCTGCATTTTGAAGGGACCGTGACGAAATGAAGAGTTTCCTGCCGCATTCGTAGCGAAAAACTTGGTGAGTGGAGCTCTTATGAGTTGGTGGAATGGAACACCTAATGTGAGTTCGTTTATCTTGAAGCAAGTCTTCCATTTCAGCTAGGGCAATTAAACAGTCATCTCGTTGTCTTTATATTATAAAACTGCAATAAATAAAAATTACACTGCTGTACAAATTCAATTGGTAAGTATTTATGCCGAAAAAGTAGTGGTTCATTTTCTCTTGATGTTAACATTGCACTAGTCTTTATTACGTGAAACAGCTAACAGCTGTGTAGCTGTAACAGCATTTGCACGTTTAACGATGAGCTTTGTAACGCTCGATATTTTCTATTTCGTCTATTTAACACTCGAGAGTGAGAGTGAGACTTGATATTTTTTTGCGGTTAACAGATATAGCGGGGAAATTCGAACAAACATTTATAAATGTTTGCTATAACATACCTTTCCAGGGTGCTTTAATTATCAAATTCGGTATTACGCCATCGGTAAGTTGTATCTTGCTGAAATCCTAACGATGTTCTCCGTTGGCTGTACTGGAATCGTAGAATTAACTTTGATCACTCGCCGCAAAGCTTATAATTTGATCCCAATAATTTCCATATAAAATTAAGAAACAAAAATGTCGACAGCTTTTGAAGGGCACTATAGTAAATGCGGGTGCTAGAGTACTATGCTCTGAACATGTAAACGTACATGTGCAGTGCTATACTACGACTGTAGTTACTGCGTACTTTAGTGCAGTGCACGGTAAAGATGACTGTAGAGTTCACGTTACGGTTTGGTTTCAAAGAAAATTATGAGCAAAATTCCAAGGCTGAAAAAACTTTTAGGTATGAAATGGACAGAATTATGATCTACGTATATAATCGACTATGTATCTCCATCTCTCTCTCCCTCTCTGAATGTGTGTGTGTGTCCGTCCCATTACTTCCTATCTATTACTGAAGAAAAATTATCGAACTGAAATCAGAACGGGTATGCATGTATTCTAAGCATTGTATTGTGGATACCAAAGGTGCCGGATCACTATAAAATAATTCATTTTCAGCTATTAGCTTTCTTCTTTTACACTGCCATATTATCAGTATAAAAGATACAGAATTGAAGTTCTGTATATATTCATGGAAAATATTCAGATTCTGATAGTACCACGAGTAAAACTGGAAAATGTATTCATTTCATAATCCCTAATTTTATTACTTTTAGACCGTGCAATTTTCACGGGAGCTGGCTAGTAGGAAAATAATTTTGCACAGAAAATGCCTGTAAATGACTACTGAAAAAATTGTAAAATACTCTGTTTGTAGCCGCAAGTCAGAAAAGTTGAAATTCTTTCTTATTAAGTTGAAGCGATATACAGGGTGTCCATAAAGTCTCTTCACCATTTCAAAATTTTACTACAAATGCAATTGATAAGATATTTTTTTATTCAGATTTGTTCTATTGTACTCAGTGTTTATTAAAGTTTTAATCACATTTTGCATTTGTGTTTCAGGGATCCTGTTTGTGAAAGAGGTGCTGTTGAGACTTCATGAGACTTTTATAAGACTTTATGGACACCCTGTACTTCACGATATACGGAAAGAGGGTGTACTCTGAATGAGCTTCAACAAAAATATTCGATAAGAAATTATTGACTACAGGAAACTGTAATTTAGAGCGCTGAGATGAGTTAATAACAAACTCAATAATGTACCAAAGTAAGGGTTGTATTACAGATTGCTTACGAAGTTTCACAGCTTTTAGTTTTTAATGAAAGAGTGAAATAAAATAGAAGGCACCCACTTTGGGTTAGCACTCGAGATGACGGCCTGGTTGGCTGATGACGTGCGATGCGTTCAGCGAAACTGAAAGACGCATTTGAGAACATTTGTACACATTTACATTTATCTGCTTTTTACGAGAGAGCTGACGTTTACAAACGGTAAACTTTCATTTCTTTATCTTGTTTACTTACTATTCCTTAAATGTACAACTCTTGTTTTTCTTGCTAACCCTTTCATTACTGCTAAGTATTTGGTTCTTAATAGGTCCTTAGAGCTCCGTTCCTGGAGTTCTTTCTTGAGACCTAAAAGTTATTTACCTTGATTCTCATTATGAGAAGCTTTCAGAGAACCGTAAAAGGCATAACATTTAATGAACATTTCTCATTTTACGGGAATATGAGTAGGCCTCTTGTGATATATGAACTGGAAATCTTATTACGCATGAAGTCGCAAGAAATGATTAGTATAGCGTGTTCTCTAATGGGTAGATAAACAGGAAAGTATCTTCATTTAGATTTCACGGTGTGCCCGCATTCCAGCACAATAGGTAGGTTGTGTACTATATATCTATCACCTACTCGTCCGGATGGAAATACTCGAAGCGGGCAAAGCCTAGTTACTGCAGACTGTGACGGGTATAACATCTTCACAAAATACTCACTAATCTAGAGTACTTGTAATTTACTTCTTTAATGAAGATGCTTCATCAGCTGCTTCTGAGTGCAGCCAGAGCTCGCCATATTGAACGAGTAGACATGTGAACAATTTAAAACTATTTTTGTCTGAATTCAAAATCAGCAACAGGCACTACCGAGTTCATACGTACCGTGCTTGTTACATACCTGACAATTTCCCATACCAGTATTAATTACTGTATAGCTTCGAGACCAGAAACAACGTCAAATCGACAACACATGGCAGACTGTTACTCCAACGAAATTCCTGTCGGTAGGAAATATAATTATGAATTTCATCTAGTATTTGTGCATGCCGAATAATATCACAATTGGAGCAAAAAACTAGGGAAATTGTAACGTTAGATGTAAAATCACAAGAGGTCTAACCATACGTCTGCTACAAAAGTACAAACAAAATAATTTATTTAAATCAAGGCTGAAACATTTGTTGTTCATGATTCAGGAATATTGTGGCTGTGAGAACTCAGTTTGAGTGCTGCTGCTGCTTGTAATCCGAGAGGACGCGCCATACTTGCAAGGACTTATTTTCTCGTTGAAGTACTAGGAGCTAAAAATCATTAAGTTTGTGATAAATGTCAACCCTCGACAGACACCAGCAACTATGCTTTAAGCCTAGCGGCCCAGTCAACTTTTCTCATGGTAAAGACATCGACGTGGACCGAATGCTTTTATGAACCACGGATGTGCAATTGACGCCAATGATGAGCACGACACGCAAGACGTTCTGTGTATGAATGTTAAGTTCTTCGCTGTAGACCATGCTGCGTAACGACGAATTCCAGTAATTTTAGTGCTTCATCCTTGTTTTCCAAGGTGCTGAGACTGTCAGTGCGTGTTGTTCTAGATTAAGCGGTGAAAAAGTTTTTCAAGGCTGAAACATGAACAGCGCACTAGGAACGCGAATTATGTGGTGTTGTCTACAGTAGGCTTAGTGATAAAAAATGTGGAAACTTTAATTAGCGCCAATTTTTCCACACTCGGTTTTTGGTCTCCGCGAATAGACCTAAGAATAAAAAGTACCGGTGCACAAATTATCAATGACAGAAAACAAAGTGAGCCAAACGGTTCGCTTTAGGGTTGGCATCAATGGTTTTTGTTTCTTATCTATGGTATTATATTGTTCCAATACAGAGACATGGTATTGCCAGCTACCAGAATCAGTAAGTTTGGAACTTTCAAAAGTAAGAAAAGAATGCCAAAACCTGATATGAGATTAAGCTCTTGAAATCGCTTATGGTACACATATCGTCAAGAACTTGCATGTAAAAAGACAAGATGCAATAGATGACTAAGTACGATAAATAACAATTATACGCCAATCAATGAAAATAAAAATAATTATTTTCCGAAGAAAATTGATATGATATAACAAACAAATAGCGAATGATGAAATTTTTCGATATATAAATAACTAGGACGTATATAAATGACTACGACATTTCCAGTTCCAGTTTAGAAATCAATCAATTCTAAATTGATTGACTGACAATTAATTAAAGGTTTCCATATGGTTGAAAATAAAAATCATCACTGCATTCACGCCAGTGTTTGTTTAGAAATGACTTACTTGTCTTCAGGATTCGTACGGCAGATGAGTATGATTTCCCGATGAAGTATGAGTGAAGGAAGTGGAACTGAAAAAAATGGCATTAGCGAGATGAGTACTACACTTTTATCCGTCAGTTAAGCAAGCCTTAGAGAATTCACGTTTTGTCTTTAGCTTTATCATTCGTAAGCGTGTGGGACTTGGGCCTGATCATGATGAGAGACTTTTTGAGAGAGTAGTCCCAGCCTCTCCACCGGAACCACACGATGCCTGCAACAGACCGAACGTATTATGTGGAGGCAGTCACATACCATCGACGAACTCACGAAAATAATAGAATGATTCCGATTTAAAATTTTCGCCTGAAAGTAAATCAAACTACTGAATTTTTTTAATTCAATGGTCACTCCTAGATGTTTTACTGAATGACAGGAATTTTATATTGATGTTATTGATTACAGTTTTGAAAAAACTTTACAAATAGAAGTGAAAGCACTAGGAGCAACCCGTGTCTCGTTAGTCTAGCATTGATGCTCGCCTGAAAGACTAGAAACTTCTAACATTAAAATCAGCTAATGAAACAAAACAATCATTTTACTCGCCAGTCGTGAGGAAAACGTTAGTAAAGCTGATTTCATGGTTATTTTTTGCTTTATTGATATAAGGCAGAGTATAAAATTGCTATAAAGCAGAGTATAAATTGAGAGGATTCTTCCAAATATCTTCAATAGCGCACCTTGTCTGCCTATGTAGTCGTTGGGGTTGGTGAGGTAGAGGCCGTTGAGGCCACGTCCACATGAGCGCCACCACCAGCCGCCTTTCAGCATTGATGCGCAGTTCAAGCTCGAGCGATCGTTGTCTCTGTAGTAGAGTATTGGTACAAGTGAACAACAGAAAAAAGTTTATTGCAGTAACAGACCCAAAAGTACGAAAAATGTATTTTCAGGTGTAGTGCTTGGCTCGTCATCACAAAAAAACGAAGGTCGTCCAATACAAAGCCTCAAGTAACAAACTAATGCATGAGTGAGTTACTTCATTAACTCGGATTTCATATCTGTCGCTTGGAAAATGAAATTCTTCAGACAGTTAGCTCGAAAAAGTTTTCCCCAATAGTATCATGATTATTCTCCTCACATCTCATGCATTTCTTACGAATCTGGCTTCCTGAATTGAGTATTCTGCATTCCAACCTCTAGATATATTCATTGATCGACACTATTGCCTTACACCCTAAGTCCTCAATTACGTCTCAAAATACAGCTCTTATAAGGTGATTTTTCAAAACTACTAAATTCAAAAACTCTAAAAAACATGCAACATCTGATAAGATTGATTTATACTGTTCCCACCGACCAATAAGTCCAGTTACTGCTCTGCCCACCGATATACTCGTAATTGTAAATCTATATTCCTGCTTGAGGTATGCCCGGGCTAACAAGAATCAACGATTCTAAGGTACCTATGACAAAATGTTCTTAAAGTTAGAAAAGCCTTACCTGTCGAAGGTGGAGAAAGGGCTGAGATTGGATCCGTACCAGGGGTCATTAAGAGAATTACCAGCGTTACCCGCATAGCCGCCAATCTCCAACTTGTATAAATCAAGCTCGCTGTGTAGCTTGAAGGTGCTGTACTCCGCATACCTGATCAGTACGTATGGTCATGAAGTAATGTTTCTTTGTACACAGAAACACGGTTACTCGAGCATGAAAATCACTTTCAGTACCATGGACAATTAACACAAAGTGTGTAACTCAACATCAATAAACGATGATAAAAATAATTAAAAATGCAATACATCGCAAAAATGATTTCTTTTTTTAAACTAGATAAATATCACGTACAGAGTAAAAAACAGAAACGTTTGATAGAATTAAACTTTATTAAGTAGTTTCATTGTTCTCAAGCATTTATACGTATTGAGATTATATTTATATTCCATAATTTATATTTACCATCTCCGATTATTGTAGAGGCATATACAAATCTAGCTAAAATATCTCACGACCATTTTTCTTGTACAACGAACAGTAGTTCGCCTCATTTAAATTCAAAGTTAGTTATGCATTACACAATTATGCGAACAAAACAATCGAAAAAATTATATTTATCCGGTGATCAAACTGTGCACTGAAAGTCTGAAATGACGTGTACGTATCTTGTAGTTCTCTGTGATTTAGTTCTGAATGAGGTACATCATCAAAGGTTTTGTTACCTCCATTTAGCGACATAACGAAAATCAAGCGCGCATTAGCTCTCGCTTCTCGTTTGACTCACCTCCTGTTACCTTCAAAGTCTTCCAGTTCGACCCTGAGAATGTGTTCTTGCGTGTTAGTCAACAGATAAATATTCTCGTTGCCCAAATAGAATTCCTGGTCAGGGTTGCCAAAGCCATGTTTATAGTCTGTCCAGTCGCGGTTGAAGTTTTCACGGGGCTCGCCGAAGTCGTCTCTTCTTTGGATGACCTGGTAACACAATCGGCTATTAATCCTTTCAGTCCTGACGGTACTTCTCAGGCATTTTTAATTTAAGCACATTTTAAGATGCAGAGCAACACTTGTGTCTGTGCATACACTGGTAGTGCAATGCAAGCTACAGCTTGATCAGGACAATGCAGTGACAGTAAAACATCACAAAGCATCTTTTTTTAAATTTGTTGTTAAATATGTTGAAAAGGTTCTGATATTTGCATCTCGGTACCGAAAGGGTTAAACTGCTGATAATTCAAGCATTAAAATTTACACATTTGTTAGAATCTTCCACATGTAGGATTACTTTTTATAAAAAGAATTATGATAAAATTTGTATATAAGGCTTTTTGAAGCAAATGAGAAGGTACAAGATTTACAGGTTATCTTCAGCATTCGTGAGCTCATTAACAAAACTTTCTTCAAATATAAAATGAAAACTAGTGAAGTTTTTATTTGAGGCATTTCAAGAAAATTACTCGAGTACTTCATAGAATCGATAAACTGAGTAAATTGACTCCATCTCACCGTCCATCCTCCTCCCTCGATCTTCATGTCACAGTTGACTTTCAGAAACCAGTAAGTGGTGCCTCTAATTCTGATGTGGTAGTTTCCGCTCTCCGTGTGTCCATGCTTCAATAGGTCACTGCACGAATAACCCTGCAACCGGAACCACACGAGTTTATTCAATCTTGATCATAACAAACAAATTTATTTTTTGTTTGTTTTGTTTATTAAATCTTGATCATTGTTTGCGCATTGGTATCAACCCTAAATATCAGATATACAGTGGTATGAAAACGGAGAGTTCTCTCTCTGTATCAGATGGGCAGCTGAAAATAAAGGCCTCAGTTCTTCGGCCTGATTTATTATACGTTCCGTGCCACCATGTGCGACGACTCGGAGAGCAGCGTCAGCAGAATCCTGCCTTTGGTTTACTGGGATTCACACTCGTGCAGCTACAACAACAGAGTCTGCTGCTTAACCTACTAACGAGGGAATAAGGTTATATTCTTACAAGATCATTAAATTTTGCTCCAAAAATAACGAGTAATTCTGCTTTAACTCATTAATTGCTTTCCTACGGTACACTTTTCTATAACGTTACACGTGATCGTGTATAATGCCAGAATATTGGTCTTAGGCGATGCTATTTAGTGTAAATTATGATCTGAAGAATCCTCTTTCCCTATGATGATTCAGTCATTGTAAATCTTAGTAATATTGTTTTAAAAACTGATGATACGCCAGTACTTACAACTTTAAAGCGTGATCAAGAGTTTTCATTTACAAAACAGATTAAATTACAACCATAACGATTTCAAAGTATTTCCTTTATCTTATTTCAGCTCACTTCGAGTTAAGCCAGTACAAATACTTACCTCTAGGACGGAAGAAAACTCGCATTACAATGCCATCTAAAACATCGGAAAACAGCTAAAAAATACATACATTCAAATATAAATCTTAAGAACTTACGATGACTAAAATAACACAAAATCAAGCGTGTATATGAAGTGCAAAAATGACACCAAATTTTACAGGATAAAGTTCATTAGATAGACCAATAAGCAAGAAACTACATTATAACAGAGTAAAGGATAGTACAGCACGTGGGCTTGTATAATAATCATGATCTAAGGATCTAATGAAACACGAGTTGAATGAAAGGAAAAAGTAATACAGAAGAAAATGAATTGTACAGAAGAACGAAACAGAAACAAGTGAAAATAAGTCGAAAATGAAGAAAAATTAAAATTAATACAAAAACCACATGCACATGTGACGTACGAAGTAATCGTATGAAAAGCGCTGTGGGAATGGGAGAGGGGACTTATGAACTCACAGTGGTGTCATCATTGACAGAGGGTGTAATGAAGACATTGCCGACGCGCTTTTTGTGTACCATGTTGAGCACCATAGTCTGCACACCTCTGTCTGCACTTGCCGTCTTGTTCGAGCTGCTTGATTGCGCACTCACATCCAAGGTGGAGCTGTTCGAACTCTGCTTTTGCTGTTCACTCTGCCAGAGAAGTACTCCAAATTATAATCATCGATAAATTCTATAAACGTTGATGAAAACATCAATGGTAAAAGAAACAGGAAAGTTCTTTCTTTGTGCATAAACGATACCCTGAATTATCGAAAAAAATATACGAAAGCGGGATTACAGGTTGTTGCCCTTTCATGACTTCGACATCTCCTGTAACGTAACCCTCGACTCACAGAAAGAATAAGAACGGCCGAGTAGAGTTGCCAAGAGTCCTATCCCTAAAAATGCTTAGGCACAAAAGAGCAGGATTCTTTATCCGATTTAAAGACCTATTCGTGTGATTTCGTAAACATGCAAATAACCGTTTACTTTTGTGGGGCATGCATTTATTAATGGTATTCAAATAGTTGGAGACTACAACGAAATTAGACTCAGACTGGGGATGAACAGGAAATGTGATGCTCAAATAGCCACGTAACAGGGTAGTAGCACATCATATTTTCTAAATTTATTTGCTGAACAACTCTACATTTCCATCCCATAAATCGAAATTACACTGAAAGCATGTTATAATAAAGTCCAAGAGCTGAACTGTTTGTTAATGCATCTATATAGGTAGCACTACGTCAATGAAACCCTCGCATTAAAAAAAAGTATCGATTAGTACATCTAATAGTTCAATAGATCTACTTCGAGTCAATAGTCATCCATTGCACTTAACACTACATTGAATTCTAATTTCATAGTAAGTAGCATACGTATTTTTAAAAGTAATAGATATAACTATGGGCTGTACAGCAAGTTTTTAGATCATTGCTATTAAGATTCATCAGACTTCAATTCATTTATAATAAACCACTCGTTCTCAATGGATTGGTACAATCCATAGCACTTTTAACACATCACAAGGTCCCATGCGGGCGCTTTTAATACGGTCATAGTAGGGCAGATGAGTTGAATTATTACACACTTCAGTTCCAAGTCCATTGACTTAAGTTTCACTTTTATCAATCTATAAAAAAAAACACCAATCACTATCACAAATTTCGATACGCTAATAACCAAATGCTACTGATATACGTATGCCAAAGAATACCAGCAACTTATGACTACTGCTACTAAACAGCCCATGCAAGCAACTAGACGTAGTGAGTGGCATAGTATTAAAATGAATTTGGCTGTATAATCTTCCTCTAAAGATGATCGCTACTACTGAAGCTCACCGTGGTTTGCAGAGGCAGGGTTGTGTCGTCCAGGTTGGGCAGCGTCTTCTCCTGCTGGCGCTGATTGGTGGAGCGGTGCAGTAAAGTCACAGGATTTGGTGAGTTGCCCGCTGAGTCCGACTTGGAATTGCCAACATCACCAGGTCGAGGCATTGACTCGAGGCGTCGCTCCACCTGCGTTGCGCAAAATACATGATAAGGTTTAAAACTGAAGTGTGCGCAGTAAGTAAACAGAAGCGTTTGAGATTTTTAATCGGACTTAAAGCGAGCGTTGGGTAACTTGAGATAGCTCTTAACCCTTTAGGGCAGGGTGGGATACTAAGTAACCCACCAATTTAGATATATTTGTTGCATAGTGGGCTTCAAATCTTGTGCCATAAAGAATTAATTCCTTGGATGTAGCAAAAGAAGCATAATAGATTTATGTTTTATATGGTTTTCATCGTCACAACATCTGTTTTATACCTTTCGTGATTGAAAAAGTAACTTTTTGAAATAATGTTTTACTCATTATGATAACAACCATTAGTTATTCGTAAAGGCCATTGTTTGATTAAGAAAGAGTGGTCGAATAAAAGCTAAACCCAACCATCTTTACCCTGACCCACACCTACATGTAGCTGCCTTATTGAACGATTTAATGTATAAATCTCTACATGTTATGCTTGCTGTGACTCACTTCTGAGTCCTTCCCTCTGCTGAACAACTCCTCAAGTAAAAATATCGGGTGAGACACAAGTGCATATTACAGTTGTGTACTTAACTTCACTTAGTGCTTAATTTTTTTCTCTTCACTTAGAGCTCATCGTTTTTTTCCCCTCAGAAATACCCAAACGTGGGTACTATCTTACTAAAAAATTTAAAATTGAATAAGTAAATTAGGTACTAAGTCAGTAGTATAATTATCTCAAAATAAACTGCATTTAATTTAAGTGCGTTATATCAACATTTGAAGTAATAATTTCAAAGGCATATGCTGGTAACTGTACTGAACTACAGCGGTAAGTACTCCGCTGTAGATGTCTCTTCCGTTTAGTAGCCCTTTTTCTTCTGCCATCTAGTGGACCCTTGGTCTTGTATTTACACGCAAGCCTTTCAATTATAATTTGATCACTCTTCCGAAGCATTATTTATCCTTCAGCTTCATTTTCAAAGAATTTCTTTGCTCTGCAATCTACTCTTACTGATATTCCTATGATAACACTCGTGGTACTTATAACATCCCCATTTCTACCGCTGTCGCACCACTTCGTTCAAACCATAGAGCATGAAAGCGTCATTACATATCTGATCTCCTTTACCACTCTCAGGACAAGCACTCACACTGAACTCGAAGTTAACATTAAATGAACATTATTAGTTTTTTATCAGAATAATCCGCTAAAACTTTAGCGTCATGATATTCATTTGAAAAAAAAGTGATGAGCTATCTCTACCTTTTATACCTTTTTTGTTAAAAAAATTACTGGATTAATGTTCCCTGTAGATTAAGGCCTTTATTAAACCTAAAAACCAGATAATATTTATGAGCGTGATGTAGACATGTTGACGCAGATGCCAACGTACAGAGCTAGCCATAAAGAAATTTCTTTCTCGTTTCTGTTTCCATGGATACCTTTGAAGCAACCAGTTTTCGATGCTTTTGAAATTAAAATTCCATAAAAAAACAAAGATACCCTCCAATCAACAATAGTCACTTTTAAGTAATAATTTGGCAGGGTCTCGTACCTGTCCAAGGTTGTGGATTATGCGGTCTGTCTTCTCTGATAAATCTGTGCCAATGTGAAGGATGGCGCGCTCCTGCCTCTGGCTGTTGGTGAGAAGGGCCTCGCTCTTCGGCACCAGCACATCCACTGAACTTTTCGTGCCTACCAGCACCGACCACACCTGCCACAAGTAGACGAGTTACTATGTGTGATAAATTAACTTGGGCCAGAGAGTACGTGTGTTAGTCTTTCATGATAATTAGGGGTAGCATTATATTCAGAGAAGACTACAAGTAAATATAGTACCATGCTCGAGTATTTGGCACACAATGAAATTTCATGTGCATCCACAATTATTCATTTTTTTAACTTAATTTGATAGATACATACAAAAATTTAAATTACATCTATTCGACTACAAGTATTTACGACAACAGGTTTTAGAAAAATTTCATTAGCAAAAAAGACAATACCTGTACACCTTAAGCAACAGTATGTAGCATTATTACTACTAAATATGATTTACAAATTGTTATGATTTACTTCTAAGACGATGAAAATAGTTGCTTTTAACTTACAGCACTTTACGATGTTCTAATTGTCATTAGCAACATACCTTACAGTGCTTCACCGAAATTCTCTATTAGTCCACTAGAAGATAGGTAAGGCAAGATTATCGTTGGATTACATGCGTAACATGATTATAGAGCTTCTTAAGTAAAGCTATAGTAACCGTAAGATATCTTGATTTCTAAATGCGCTCGTATCCATTCAGCCATCATTCAGAAATAAACAGTGCTTTGTTTCCCTTCAAAAACTAGTAAGTGGCCACACTGGCAAAATAATCGAAATGTCTTCTAGATAGATGATTTGGATCGCTCAGAAAAATTATTTGCAACGTGTGTGGAAATTCAAAATAATTTTTTAAAAGTGGGAATTGAAGTAGCAAATATACGATTAGTATAATCCTCTAGCAAGTCTACTTACATTCAAATTGTAAATTGAAATTTTTGGTTGAAACTTGTACAACCCATGTTCAGAGGAATAACTGAGGTTGATCTGATTAATCGAAGATTCCTACAGGTATCCCCACAGTCAAGCTTGAAAGAAGGAGTGTGATGGCTAGGAGGTGTTTTTCTTAAAAATAATGAGTGTGATGGTTGGGAGGGGATAACTATGTTTTTACCTCATCCATTTTCTTGCGGACCTCCTGAAGAGGAGACACCTTCTGCACGAGCACGTCCAACTTACTGCGGGGCTCCACGACAGCGCCACTGATGCTGTCCCCACTGTCGGAAGGATGGTCTTCCATTAGCACCATGCGAACAGACATCCTTTTGCGAGTTTGTCATGCATGATATAATTCATTTAATAATAAACACAGCAAAGCGACTGATGTACTATACTTCGTGACGACTGGGAGAAATAAACAATGAATTTAATAAGATATTTCAATACAAACCGCAAGTAATCGAAAAGCCTCTCGTACCCCTATACCATTCAAATACATGAAAACAACATGGACTGGCAAAATCTAGCTTCATCGAACGTTTTAGGATTACTGATGGTGTAAGACAATTATCATCCTCAATTTACGTCACAAGCACAAGCGATGAAATTCCTTTGCCGTTCTCAAAATAACGTAAAAATAACTCCAGATATTTTCAAAAATTCCTGATCTAAAAAACACTAATAATATTAGCGTTTTGGTCGATTTTAATACTTCTTGTTTGTTTACCAAAAGTTGACAGAAAATCTTGCGTAAATAATAATGAAGTTATATCAAATAATGGAAAAAATTAAAAAACTCACATGAAGCAATACAGAGATGAAAAAAGCAGTACAGATGTCATGTTTCCAGTATTTAATCACACGCATCAGAGTGAGAGTTTTTCACTCCTGTATAATGTAGCTCCTTATTCATGAATGTCTGGACATGCTCTAATAACGATAATTTAGCACATATTAAAAATATAAGTAATTGATTTCACCTCAACAAGCTCAGTTTCAATAACCATTGATACGAAACTGAAACTCTCTCATAAATTTAACGAGAAAAACGTTTTTTAATTTTCATGCAGCACATTACAATTAACGCATTAAACGTTTGAAAGTATATTGAATGTACGTACAGACTAGATAAAATACCAACATAATAACAAACGAACAAGAAATAAATAACTTCCATTCAAACATTAAAGTTACGAGTGTATCTTTGAGTGATTTGAATTTGTGAGTCCTTCTGAAGTCGCATGTGGTTTCATATAAATATAATACAGTTATACAGAACTAGTAAAACATGTCCCACTGCGTCATGAAAAAAAATCCCGTAGCCATCCGGTGAGATAGTCACACACATATATATTATAATATACTGTGTAAAATAAATTGGTCGTTTCGCAAGCCTTTTGGGTCTATTGGAAAAGAAAGGGAAAATTGGCGTGATCTGTCGTCATTAAACTCTTACCTCTCATCGCACCACGGTTCAAAAGAAGCAACTCACATCAGGGAAGAAGCATTGGAAGAGACCGGCCCGTGAATGACAACAGCCTGACGCACTTGGACCATGTTGTCGATCATGTTCTCCATCTGTTCGCTGTTGAGCTCCGCATGAAGAGCAAAGCTCTCTTTGAGATCCTCAACAGAGTCTTGGACGCGCTCAAGAGCGCTCTCCATGTTGCGAACATCTTGGTTCTGCGCGATGAAAATTAATTCTAAAGTCTCTAACCTTTAACTATCTCTTCCAGCTTATCAGTTCCTAGTTTTACTCAATGATTGTTCAACTGAGATGAGAAAATTTAAAGAGTTTGTCTAACAAGATTCCTTCAATGATCTACAATAGTTAGACTAAATTTTGTGTTTTGTATCGATGGTTTTCACTGTAGAACTCGTTGCTACTATGACCACAGAGGTATCGTCACAAGGCGTAATGCACAAATCAAATGTTTCCATAAGATGACTACTTGTAATGACTTACCTTGAAAAGCGCTTGTCTTCTTGCGCCGAGACTCATGTCAATTTGATAATTTTCAGACGCTGCGGCCACCAGCTCATCAGCATTCGGCACATTAGCTCCGGAGACTCCGGCCATGATAAGACTGTTTGTGTCTAGTTGCTGCTGCAAGCTTGAGAGTTTTGAGTCTATTTTGGACATGTGTGCCGCCACGAGGTCCAAGCGGGTCTCCACATTAGTTTCAGTCATAGAAGGCGTTTTATCACCATTACCTCTGTCGAGCTTTGAATCGAAGGTGCTCGAGAAAGAGGAAGTAAACTGTTGCTTATCTGAGGAGAACCCTCGATTGTTAGATTCGAGGGGCTGCCCTGAGTAATAATATACTGGCTGCGGAGAAGGCTTAGAAAATATATTAGAGGGACTTAGGGTGGGGACGGGGGTGCTAATCACCTCCCGGAGGTGAACCTCCTGGGGCTGAGGAGGTTGGGGATTGTGATGGTACTCATAGAAAGTTGGAGGTGGACACGAAGGTTCTGGATCCAACAGTTTTGTCTCCAATAAGTGTATCATCTGAAAAAGGAAAAATAACAAATAAATTACATAAACTGGATGTTTTTTTGTAAATTATAATAAATGAAAAATACGGATTTATAAATATTGTTGACGCCTTCAACGAATGTCCACTAACTGCGCGTTTTGATCCTAGCTGAAATAAATTGAATTGCAGGTTTTCCTTGCGTAACTTGACATTTAGAGAAGCCAGTCTCTCTTTAGTAATAAATCTGTATTTTGAGCTAAGAAGTTGGCATCTCAGTAATGGCGATCAGTCATGAAGATAAGTACACCGCCATATAGTCCGCGACTCTGACACTGCTGTTATGTTACCTTAAAAAAACTGTTCTTCAAGTCGTTTGTCACGGTATTTACACAAAGAACCTGCGTGTATACTTCGAAGCCGGAAAGATGCTTCTATAAATCATTCAAAAGGTGTGTCAGACTAGGCCATAACGAAACTCTAATCTATATTCAATGCAGCTCGTACTCGTTTAATCTCGAATCTATGATAGCTTACAACCTAACCAATTCTGAAACTTTGTAGCTCGGGTCTCGAGTTCAGCTTTCTGTTTGCATCGTCCGGAAGTCAATGCATAAATTAAGCATAACTGAGATGGACACTCCTGCCTTGGTGCCCCAAAAAATTTGACAAGGTGATTGAAAGCCAACGAAGTGAACGGCTGATTTTAATTCGGGTTCGATATGATAATTCAACCTGACTCTGCTGAACGTAACTTACCATGCAAGCAGTGCCTTAGGGTTACAATTACTGCAAGTTATGTGTATAATTATGAGTCTAACCATAGAGTTCGATGTTTTATTCCCGAAAAAAGTCAATATTTCAAACAGGCAGTAATAAAAGACGAGTGTGGGCTCTTGAAGAAAATTAATTCACAATTCAAAGGGAGTAATCGGTGTTAAGGCACATCTACTACTTAGACAAAAAAGAACAATAGCTATTTTATTTCGAGGATGCGTGCACATACAACGAAATCACAAACATACAGAGCTTATTTACAGGGCGTGGTGTGTTCACACTGCTTGCTCTTAATGAATAGATGACCTGAAAGTGTCCAATAAATACCACAAACTAAACCGCAACAAAAGCATACTTATGAAAAGATCATCTGACACAGACAAAAATAAAATAATTTCAACTGTTAGCGTAAAAAAAGCTCTGACTAGCACTGAATCAACATAGTCAACAAGACAATGTTAATTATTTAGTTAGTGACCGTTTGAATAACGTATTTTATTCTTACCAACTAATAGTTTGCAAAAATTGGGATTGTCCCGCTTTAGCCAATTGAAAAGACAATAGATATACATTCTTGTCGATGTAATATGAACTTTAGTTGCCAGCATTTTGTTCCACTTCCATTAAATTAATTCACAGGCCTACTACATTATAATTAATCGTACTGCAGAGGGTGGAATAATCGCTAGTACTTAGCCAAAGTAGCCGTCATCACTAATCAAGTAATTACCGTTAGGAATTGCAAACACAATCCCATGTATTGAACATTTATACTGTAGTGTGGGATATTATACTGAGTGATACCTCGGAATAAAGTGAATTTATTTATCCATTCTATATAACACTACATCTTGTCAACGTGGGAAGTACATGAACCTCTTCAATGATTTATATTGTGGTATTGAACACTGCAATTTACCGGTAAACGCAAAAAATAATGTGGAGGCATAGAAGTAGGCATACTTAAACAATGATGTTAAGTAGTTGGTAATGTTAATTGACACTAAAAGCGAGTAATACTTACAGACGTGTGAGGTAATCCCACCTGTCAGCATAGCTCAGTGTGTAGTGGTTGGCAATGTTACCTGACGCCCAACGCGAGTGATGTATGAGGGCGTGCCAAGTGCTCACCTTGTTCGTGATGTTGAGGGTGTGCTGAAGGCTCCCTTCAAAACTGTCCATCCTGCTGGCGAGGTGCTGCAAGGTTCTGTCCAGGTTCTCGACGCGACGTAGCTTCGTCTCTAGGGTGGTGAGCAACACCTCGAACAGGTTGAACACATACGGGTCTCTGCAACGAGCAAAAGCGGACTCTTAATTTAGCGCTCGGATGAGTATTTAAAAATGTGTACAGTTTTAGTAGATAAGAAAGAACGACCGCCATGTCAACACAGAATTGTCTCGTTTTTGTGATTTGTAATATTTTCGGTCATGAGGAGGACAAGTTTTAGACTGTACTTGAGAAACCATTAAGTAATTAAGGGTTCTACTGAAAAATACAGGAAAATTGTGTTTCAGTAATGGTAAAGTATTTATGATGGGAGTCAAAACCCCTATAATGGTGGAGTAGCAAATTAACCTTCCAATAGTTTTGTTACCAAAAAATTTAGATAGAGTGGATGAATTAATTTATGAGCTTTCTGAAATCCCGGACGACTCTTCACAGACACAGGATTGTGGTACCTCGAAAAGAAAGTAAATAGAAGAGTTTAGTGTTGAACGTATTTGAGTGACAAACATATAGAGACTGAGCGTCGAGCGTACTGGAGGGACATCAACATATCGAAACTGAGTGTTCAGGATATTGAAATAAAATAAATAGAGGCTGAAGAAACAATAGTTTAGAGTGAAAAATTGTGAAATATCTTGTACAAAACAGGAATTAAACTTAAGATAGTGCACATTTAGCGGAGTTAATCATCATTGATTGAAAAGAAGGAAGTTGGATTATGAATGCCCTCATAAGGAGGTCAGAAGTAACTCCAATACCTGAATATTGATGAAGTAAAGAAAGACAAATCATGATAAATGACTAATTAGTTCTTGTCAAGAACTATGTAGAAAAGATAGATCATATCTCGTTACAAGTTCATTGAACAATTTTCATACCTATTGAAGTACTGATTTGCTAATATTATTAACATTTTTTCAGTGAAAATTGATATAAAGAATAATACAGCTAATAATGAAGCAAATACAAAATCATCTTCCAAAAACACAAAAAGGTTGGTTATCAATAGTTACTAGCAAAAACCACGTTGTCTTGTACTTCTGGTTGGGAACAATTGGTGCCCAGCCAGGAAAATACATATTCTGGATTTTAATGTTTTTAGAACAGTTCATTTTCTGTACGTGATGAAATTAGCCTCAAGTATGCTAAAACAAGTGCATACACTGCTGGTATTCAGATCCTGTTAAATAAAAAATAGCACGATTGTTTCTACCAAAGGATATTAAGAGCATACAATAATATGCATGAATTCGGATGTACATAATCATTAGTGACATATCTCACTATTTACAATTTGTAGACACATAACCAGGCTTCCAAAATCATTCTGTACTAGTCCATATCTTAACATTACGAATATATTCAAGCGCATGGCAGTAGCTACACAATGTACTACAGTGTACAAAAATATAGTAAACACTTGATAACGGTCTCTGATACGATAGACATCTCTTAATATCAAAGGTATTGCTATGAGATAAGCGCTGAGTTATTCAAAGTTATTCTTGAGCTGCAGGATAAATTAACCATTACTTGTATTACCTAATGAACCAAACTCGATAATATAGTGGTACATCGACATACGAATGTCCTAACTTACAAATTACTTAACATACGAATGGTCTTTGGTTCATATTTCCGCCCATGGAAATCTGAACCAAAAAACATTCGTACGTTGGGCGGAAATCTGAACCAAATAAGCATTCGTATGTTTTAATAACTCGTAAGTGAGGACATTCGTATGTTGAGGTACCATTGTATTGAAATGACATTGTAACTCAGTCAGCAAAACAATAGCAACCTGAATGTTGTCTGAGTGTGAAACTTACTAATTGCTCAACTTTTGGCGCAGCTTTCAATATGCCTTCCAAAGATGTTGAAACGAACGCCCACCACGTTCTACATACACCGAAAATAAATCTAATATATTTCACATGATTCTACTTTGAAGATCCACGTTGTGCAAATTGAGCTCAGAAGTTTAATGTCTGAACATTATTGTAACAATTATGTAACAAGCTACGTTACTTTAGACGAATAATTCAAACACACCATCGATGATATGAAACCATTAAAAATATTGTTTAGTTGCAGACATGAATTTTCTACAGTTATCTCGTAATTATGTCGAACGTCTACAATTTACTTAATTTTTTTTGAGTGAACAAATTTCAAAATAACTTTTTCAAAACGTTCTAATGAAGCTTCAGCTATTAGTTGATATAAAGCGTCACATGCTTTATGTATATTTACTTCGAACATTTTCTGCGTAAGATGCGCGTCTAGCTGTCATTTCTCCAGAGCGAATATTTAATCGCCCATGAATATTTCAATTTTCTGTTATCGTTTGTGGCACGTAGAATTTTCATGTGGGCAGCGGCTACATGATTACACTATTTCCGCTCGTAGGCTTCAAGGTATGAAGCTCTTTT